>PVIC010018848.1:0-31158 GCA_004025085.1 Thryonomys swinderianus
AAAAAAAAAAAAAAAAAAAAAAAAAAAAAAAAAAAAAAAAAAAAAAAAAAAAAAACCAAAAAACAAAAAACAAAAAAACATCACTAGAAAAAAGATATTGACAAAAATAGTACAATAAAGAAATTAGAATATTTGAATAAATTAAGAATTACTTTTAATTCTAGTCAACCATTTTCACAATCCCTTTGTACACAGTATGGAAGACTTTAACAACATAGCTAAAATTTTATTTTTGGTGTTAGTCTAAGTATACAGAGGTCAGAAGAAAAAGAATTCAGTTGAGAACTCTGGTCCAGTGAGAACTCTGTGGCTCCTAAAAACCCACTTAACAATCTTGCTTCTGAGTATTGACCCTTTGTTATCACCCTCCAGCTTCCTACGTTGAGGAAATCACTTTCCATCGGTGCACTGCAAGCTCCGCATCAGCTTCTAAAATAATCTGTAGTCGCTTGTGTTGAGTTCTTTCAAGCCTTTGTGAACTGAGCCCTCCTCTGGAGAAAGGCTCTCTTCCCATCTGATCCAAAGAGCCTGCCTTCCTCCGGTGTTCCCTGTGGCTATATTATAGACATGCCACTAAGATGTCTGTTTATCCTTTCCCCAGGTGTGACTTCACTAATGGGTTGTTGAAGCAGCTTATTATGTTTGTCCATGTTGCTGCAACATTTCTTCTTTATTTTAAATCAACCTTTATTCTTGGTTTCTTTAGAAGTAATGGAATCTTCAGCCTATGTTATGTCACACAATCACTACAGTGTTTCATCAAATGTATCAGTTCCTACTTTTACAGCCCTGCTCATACTGATGAATCATGCTTGATATTTTTAGTTCTACCCTTGAGATAGGCCATAAAACCAAACACAGCTGGATATCAAGGAGTAATTTAACCCAGAAGCTTCTACGTTATGTTTTATAAAACCCTGTTGATGTTCTGGTATATCAAAAAAGGAAATGTAGTGTTCCATAGCTTTCTGGAGGAAGGCATAATTTGCCTAATATATGAAAAGCTCTGAGAAGTTCTGCAGTTAAAATACATGATTAGTATTTTTTTAGACCAAGTGTATGCCAATTTATTTAATACTGAATCATCCCTCCTCTCAACTATTAATGGAATTATCTTTCAACATCTCTTAACTTTTGGCCCAGAAATAGGGACTTGATACTTTCTGGTGTTACCTTGCAATAATACAATTTCTCCTAGTCAATGTCCTCTTCCACTTTTTTGGGTGACTATTTTATCCCTTCATCTTTGTCTTCAAATTTCTGTTAGCCATTCTTCATTCTTCATTCTGTACTAATGACTGGATTTTCACTTTACTTGCCATGAAAATAGAAGCAATCAGGAAACTCCTCTACACCAAATTTAGCACATTTCTTGCACCTATGCAATATATACAACCTTGTCTTTTTTATAGCAATCAGTTGTTAACACCATGACATGAGGTCACTGCAGTTGACATAGCAACATCTACTCCTTTTTACTACCTGGGAATTTTGAATGATACTGTTTCTGTAGTGTGTCATTAGTTTTTCACTCTCTCATGGTTTCCCAACATACAGATATATTATACTATCTCTTAGGTTAAAAACAAAAGATGAAATACTTCTGTCTTCTCTTCCATATTCCTTTCTAGCTATTACCCACTTTGTCTAATCTGGTTTATATAAAAATTCTTGAAGGAATTCTGTATACTAAGTGTTCTGTTTTATCCCCTTTAGCTATTTCTATAACTCACTCCAGTCAGGATTTTGTTATCTGAAACTGTTAGTATGTGGCAACTTGACCCCCATGTTGTCAAAGTAAATGGTTTATTCTCATTGTTCATTTACTCTCACTCAGGCTTTGATCTAGTTCATCATTCCCTGTTCCTCATGTGCAGAAATGGATCTAGATGTTCATTATTCCCAGTGCAATGGGATGCTGAGCTTCTTGTTTGCATGACTCCCCATTACTCAGGTCCCGTGTGGGGTCCCAAAAGCAGATGTTGGGCTGGTTCCCAACACTAAAGTTTAGAAAACCCCAGCCTTTGAAAATCAGTAACAGCAAAATTGCCCATAAGAAAAAGAGATTTTCATTGTCTTGATTAGGAAACAAATCAGCTCTTCACCCATGGAAGGAGATGTCACCTCTAGCTTTCAAGGCTGTTTACTATACAAAGATCCTTAAAAAGGTAGTTCAGAGTCTCACATGTAAATGTATCACTCCAGTCTGAAGTTCCTCTCTCCTAGGATTTACATAGCTCTCCCTCTCATCTTGTCTAGAACAAATGTCATCTGATTGGAGACATCTCTGACCACATGCTCCCTCTCCTTGTTTTTTAGTTTTACTTAATGTTATATTGCAGGATGAATGAACTGAATGTCGTATTGGCTTCTGCCTTATAAAACTGAAGCTTTAAAGTACTCAGAGATTTGTGTTGTTTACTAGGCAATCAGCACCTCCTGGAAGAGGACCTGACAGTGTGAGTGATCACTAAATAATGGTTAAATTAATGTGCAGATAATACTGTTCAGTGCTTTGTCTACCTCCTCTGTTTTTTAGAGTAAAACACCCAGGTATATTTCCACACAAAAGGATGTAGAGTTTTTACATGTATTTAAAAAATATAGCATAACAACAAAGAAACCAATAATGCATACAGTTTGTACAAAATGAATAAGAGAATAATTGTTAATCTGTCCCTGTGTGAACCATGAGTATTCTGTAGTCCCCGTAGAACAATGAAAGAATTTAGAGAATACATTTGAGAATGATTTCCCATACAAGTGGTTAAGTATTTCAGAAAGACTTACATTGCAAAACTTTCTGCAACTTCAAGCTTCTGTTAAACTGAGGGGAAGTTACTAACATAAAATACAACTTTCCGTAATTGCCTTGGCTAATTGAGTTGTGCTCTATTGGATTATCTGATTCAGCCATTGATATAATGTACAAAAAATAGAATACATCTACTATAATGTGGTATCGTAGCTATATTAAAAAACAGCAGTAATAATACATACACACAACACACATATGCGCACATGCACACACGCAAATTGACTCACATAATTAGCACTGAATATTACACAGAGGTGAGATGTTCTAACGCAAGATCTTTAGACTCTTTTTCACTTTTAAAAGTCCATATCCTTCTGATTGATTTATTTTAAAATCTAGGCTCCAATCCCATTCATGTCCTTGGCCAGGTGATCTCTGTTGGTTTGTGTGGTTTTTTTACCAGCCACTCAGCAGACATTCTGTCCCTGTGATGATATACTTTCCCACTTTTTCCTCAGTGGTATTAGCTAGGTTTGATGCGGATGGGTTTCCAGCCACTTCACACTGTTGTCAGCCAAGTAGGAGCTCAGGTGTAGGAAGACAGCATTTCCACAGCAGCAAGCCCAGGAAGCAGACATCCTGGCCTGTGCCTGCTTCGCTGATTGAATCATCTGTGAGCTGAGGACGGCAGGCCGGCTGATTGCAGGCCACCATATGTGTGTAAGGCCTGCCGCGTCCTTCTCCTGGACTTTGCTCTGGGTGCTAATTGCTTTAGTGAGAGAAACTGTGCAAAGCAATTAAGCAGCTCTCTTCTCTCACAGTCCTAGCTCTTAGAAGCTGGGGCCTGGGAGAGGGCTCCTGCTCTCCCAGTAGGTTGCAAATTGCTCAGAATGAATAAATACATTTGTTCACTTTTCAAACTGTGACCAGCCACCTGGTTCTCTTGTGTTGCTCTCAGAGCAGAGAAGGCAGATGACGGGCTCCTCATTGCTGAACTCCAGCCCATAAAAATGCTTCACCGCACTCTGAGCTATTTTTGCAAGGACATCTGTTGCCAAAAAAGAATTTTAATTAAGCAAAAACACATCTCTGTTTTGTCCATGGCAAGGAGGCTTGTGAAAGCTTTCTTGTCTCAGATGCATGCTAAATCTGGAGAAATGGAAGCCTTAAGGTATTTGTGAGGGACGTTTTACTGCTCAATTTGAGGGACACAACAGATTTTCCACAGGAAGAAAATTATTGGAAGAACATGTCTGTGCTTTTCAAAATAAGGCCCAGACTGCATTAATAATTAATTGTACGTAATATAATCTGACATGTTACCCCATGGTTTGATAAAAGTCGAAAGCTATTTCCACGAGGCAGCTTGCCAGTTCTTTTGCTCTCGTCCAATCTTCTTCCCAGGTGATATTCATCATTTTAACATCAAGCTTCCAGAACACCACATTAACACATAAATTAGAGGAGCTGGCACTGTGCTGGCTGGTATAGCTAGTATAGATAAAATTGTCCACTCATAAAGAAAAAAAGAAAAGTGATAAACAAAATCAGAAAGCAATTGTGGACATTAGTACTGCATAAATTGCTTACAATGGGTTGGAGAGAGGCCTTTAGTTTTCCAAAAGGCAAGCCTGGTGAGTAGTTTTTTCCTCCTCTCTTTAAACATTGACATTCTGGCAGACACAACTTCTTCAAATATGAAACTAATTCTGTAACCATATACACTTGAAATTTCTAAGTGCCTTTGGGGCACCCTGTTTGGCAGCACAAATGTATCAGACGAGCTGCTTACAAGAGGGACACTTTCACGTAGCAGGCCCCCAGGGTACAGCTAGGCAGCAAGGGAGGATGGATTACCTGATAACACTAAGATTGTTTCAGGCCAGTTCTATTAGTGGCTGGGTCACTCATGTGCCCTCCCGGTGGGTGGACAGACAAGATCAACTAGGTTGAGGCAGCAAAGAGCTCATATTTCTACATGATAGGATCTTTCAGACAGGAATCTAGGCTTAACATTAAGGACTCAAATACAGAATCTCGTGTTGTACATCCAAGTTGGAATGTTTTTCTCTGGAACATTTCTGACAACTGCATACTCACATTTATAGATTTACTCATCATGGAAGGGATCAGGGAAAAGATTAATTTTTACATTTCTTCTTTTGAGGAAAGGTGTTGGGCATTTTGTTTCTGATTGCTAAGACACTCCCTGTCCCCTGTTCTGAATTGCCATCAAGATTAATTTTATCCTACCTAATCCATTATGTAAATACAGCATGGATCTCCTGGGTGCCAGTCCCATCTCTTAAACAAATATTTGGAGAATTAATTACTTTGAGACTGACCAAATCTATGATGATTCTTTGAAGCCCTAATGATTCTTCTAAGTGAGTGAGAGTCCAGTTCGGCTTTCAGCTTGATTTTCTTCAGTCTTCCATTCCATGATTAAATTATCAAGTACATTTTGGTTGTATTTGAGAGGGATCCAATAAAAAGAAGGCTATCAAGAAAAGGGAAATTTATTTGGCATAAAAATATGCCAAATTGTATCTTGTGTTTCAGAAATTGCTAGATTTGGGGTTTCAACAAAGGTCAGAGGCAGCCTGCCTTACACTACCCTTTCCTATAGGAGGACATTTAGTCAGACGTCTCTCTGACTCTATGGTGTTGAACAGCTTTTGTCCAGTTCCTTTCTAATGGTGCTGGCCAAGGCCTGACTCTCAGTACCATGGTCAGAGCATGACTGCCAGGTCTCCTCTGTGTTTGTGTACTGATTCTTTCACCTGTTATTAACCATTTGATGGTTCAGGAAATAGTTTGTGTCCTGATTCTACTACCAGACTGTTTGAAAGCCCAGGAAACTTGTCCTCTGTGTGGTAATTTCCTCACCTGTAAATTAAAGACAGTCATAACTCCTTTCTATAGGATTGTTGGAAGTATAGGTTCTACTCTCACAGTAAGGGTCAGTCAGGGAAGCAAACAGACTGTTAGTTGGACACGTCTGGGTCATGTACCTTCTCTGGAAAGGAGGTTGTGATCTTCTTGCACTTAAACCACAAGCACGGGAATGAGAAGGGAAGAATTCTCTAAAACAAGTTTGAGGATTTCTTATAAAACAGAGTAATTGATACCAACAACTTTAGTCAATGGTACAGTTAGGTAAGGGGTTCTATGATACTGACAAGGCTCAGAGCCTAATCAAGCAAAATGGTATAAATGAAAATATTTTTGAAATAATAAAACACAATATAATTTCACTTGGGCCAAGGACTTGTTCTAGACCTGCACTAAAAGCAAAACACTCTTCTGAATACTATAAGTGGAAACACAGCAGTCCTGACCCTTCTCATCACAGACTTCACCAAGTGATTAAGAGCATAGACATTTGAGGTATGGCACAAAACTGACATAGCTTCAATAAGAAACCAGGACAAAAGAATCTTACATAAATTAACAATGGTGAGGTTGATGATTATGAAGAAGTCAGAGTAGCTAGTTCTAATCATAAAAGATTTATTAAAGGAAATCATCTGCTAATGGAAGCATGAAACCACAGAATAAAGCCATGTTGAATTATCAACTCCCAAAATAACTTTTCCACACTCTCATAATATTGAACGGAAGAGATTTATTGCATTGAATTCAGATTAAAGGAACAATTGACCACTTCTCCAATCACAGAAATATTTTGTCTAGCTTAGGTACAGTGAATTCTCCCCCTACCTAAGTGACAACATTTAGTCAAATCATTTTCTTAGGATCAATCATAGGACTACGATTGATTCTTTGCAGAACCTCAGAATTCTTTGCCTTTGTTGGGTGAAAAAGGATGTCTTTGTGTTGTGCATCTTCAGTGTTAGTTATGTCTCCTGCTCTTGTACAGTGTCTTCTTATGTGTTACAGATGACCTCTTCTTTCATGATAAAAGATAAAGGGAAAATAATATTTTTACTGATAGATTGTTCTTATTCATATTCATGTACTTTTGAAGGCAAACTGATTGACATGGTAAGCTCAGTCAAAATACTCATTAGGAAATCATGTGCTAACAACTACTTATAAAGGTGACTCAACACACAAGAAGCAGGTCTTCAGAGGGCTGGTCCCTCTATAAAGAGCATAACATAGTCTTCAGGTAACCCCTGACCTGTGTAATAAGGAGTATCTAATCTCAGATGTTGTGCTTCATGGGAGATGCTAATGCTGTTACATAATGGCAAAGTCTCTGGCTACAGCTTTTTAAAAGTAGTTTTATCATTTAAAAACACAATCTGTTCTCTCCTTCCTTACAGTAATAATGTAAGGTAAATGGAAGGAAGCATCTGCTGAGTTGAGATTTTGGGGGGATTAGTAACTGCACCATAAAAGCCTTCCATATAATGGCATCACAGTGTAAAATTCAGTATATTAATGATGCAGAAAAAGCCTTTTCTCAGTGTTGCTACCCAAGGCATTCCAAATAAATATGCAATCAAAATAAAAGCATTGCATATGCTTTAGCTATACATTGTTGGGTATGTGGATTTGGATTCAGAACAGATTACCTTAGTTTTCCAAATCTACCTGGTGGCTTCCTCACTACCCCTCCGAACAGAAACTTTGGAGTGGCTATTGGAATGGTCTAACAATTACTTTAACACTGTAGAATTGGAGGCAGTTATGTGTGCTAGATAGAACCTCTCCATCCTCTCTTCCACTTGACTGTGCTAAAGTGTCTGTACTTAAGTTGTGGTGTTAGAGCTTTGATTTGGGAAATGGTGTCAAAAATAAAATTTGGAAGGCCTTATTAATCACATTAAGCTGTAGGTGGCATTTTAGCCAAATTACTGAAATCTGTGACCTTATAAGGCTTGAATAAGAGAGATCAGACTTTCAATGGTAGGGTGAAGACCTCCAAAAATGTATTCCTCTATAAATCAACAAAAGCCAGGTATAGTGGTGCATGCCTATAATTTTAGCACTTGGGAGACTGAGGCAGGAAGATTACTGCCAGTTTGAGGCCAGGCTGGGCTATATAGTGAGCTTGAAGGTAATCTGAACTACAGAACAACATCCTATTTCAAAAAAAAAAACAAACCCTCTGGGCTGGAGATTTAGCTCAGTGGTTCCATTGCCTGCCTCGCAAGCGCAAGGCCCTGAGTTTGATCCCAGGAACCACATACAATGCTGGGCGTGGTGACTCACGCCCACCAGCCATCAATACCATATACCAGTGCTGGGTGGCTTGGGAGGCAGAGGCAGGAGGATTGCTGAGTTCCAGGCTTGCCTGGGCTACATAGTGAGCTCAGGGCCAGCCTGAACTACAAAGCAGGACCCTGTCTCAAAAAAAAACAAAACAAAACAAGACAAAAAAACCCCTCAAAGCCAACAAACCAAAAATAAACAAATAAATAAATGAAATAAGAGCATGACAAAATTATCAAAATCAAATTGTCAGAACTCTAGAAATTAACCAAATACTTGAAATATATGAAGGCAGTTTAATACAGAAAAAAATAGCTAGAACTTTGTTAAAAACAGTGAGTTTGCAGATTTATTTAATTTGTTATATTTCGTTAAATACAATAAACTAAATTTTGCTATCTTTTAAGCAGCGTAGTACTATTAACTCTTTTTGCCTTGTTATGGAGCAGATCTCTAAGAACTTTTCATCTCCAAAACCAAAATTTTGTCACCACTTTCCTTCTCCCTAGCCTCTGGTAACCACCGTGCAACTTGCTGCCTAGGAGTTTGATATCTCATTCAAAGGGACATTGTATTAGTCCATTTCTCTTTACTATAGCAAAATACTTAAGGCTGGGGATACTTATAATAAAACAGGTTTGTTCTGAAGTAGTTCCAGTCTACAGTCAAGGTCTGCAGATGATCTTCCTATTGGCAGAGAACAATGTAGTACAGGATATCATGTGGCCAGAGCCTGGGAGCTCAGGGTATGGTCTGGTCCCTTTCTGTTCTCCCTCTCTGTCATCTTGTCCCTTTCTCTTTTCTTCTCCTTTGTCTCTCCCACTCTCCTGTCTGTTTCAATCATGAGGGCTCCACTCTGATAACTTTTCCTAATCCTAGTCAGGTTCCCAGGATCTCAGCTTTAACCACCATGGTCAGACTAAACTTTAACTCACTAATATTTCATCATGGGGATTAAAGTTCAGCACACAGACCTTTAGAGTACATACTAAAACTATATTCAAACCAAAGCATTTAATAATTGTCTTTTTATGACTTTCTTCATTTACCATAAAGTCCTGGAAGTTCACATTTGTATTAGCCTATGAAAGAATTCTTTTCTTTTTAACACTAACTAATATGTAATTTGCTATAATTTGATTTGGATTGTCTCCTAAAAGCTCATGTGAAAGTCTGACTGGCATTGTGGCAGTTTGGGGAGGGCCAGCTTAGTAGGAGGTATTTGGTCATGGAGACAGAGCCCTACTGAGTCCTCATCCTCATTGAACCAAAATGAACTTCTTCTCTTTATGAATTACTAAGTCTCAAGTATTATGTTACAAGAACCAAATGCAGACTGTGAAACCACTGTAAGCATAGAAAGTCCCCAACTTACAAACATTAGAGTTATGAACTTTCTATGGGTACTAAAGGACTCACATTATAAACATTCATAGATGCAAACAAATTGTGGAAGCAGCTCCCTTGTCTCTGAATGTTGTCAGTCAGGCTGCTGTGTGTTTATTGCACAGTGAGACAGTATATAGTCCTTGGTACTACAATGCTCAATCAGAGACCAGAATGTCCAAAAGCAAGAGGAAAAGCAGTGGTGATGTGGAAGGGACTGCTAGATAGTGCAAATTATATATTGTGTATTTGTGTCAAAGCTGTATAAGGCTCACTTTAAATGAATGTGAACTGGTTCATAATTTGGAGACTTACTATATAGAAAACACTGTATTCATTCATTCATGGACAATGGGTTGTTTCCACCTGTTGGTATTGTAAATGTTGTGATACTATGGGTATGAAAATATCTCTTCAAGATTCAGGTTAAGATTTTGTTGGCTATATACCCAAGAGTGTAATTACTGTGTCATATGTTCACTTATTTTTTTGAAGAGCTTCCATACTATTTTTACCATGCTAACTACACCATTTGAACACTCACTCCAATGATGCACAAAAAGATTCTATTTTTTCCATATGCTTGCCAAATTTTTTATTTTCTAATTTTTGTTTTCTTTTGGGTTTTGATAGTGGCCATTATAGCATGCATGAGATGACATCTCATTGTAGTCATTTTAATTTCTGTGCTAATTATTGATTTTTTATCATGTTCCTACGTCCATTGGTCATTTGTATATCACCACTGTAGAAATGTGCATTCAGGCACTTTGCTTATAAGATTATTTGGTGTTGTAGTTGTTTTATAGGCATTTTTGAGAAAATACATTGTGAATATTAATGTTTTATCAGATATATGTTGGAAAACACTTTCCCTATTCTCTAGATTTTTTTACTCTATTTTTCCCTCTGATTGTCTTGTTTTTTCACAAAAGTTCTAAATTTAATTTTTATCTTTTATTTGCCTCTGTTTTTGGTATCACATCCAAAAAATTTACCACCAAATTAAGTGTTTGAATTTTTTTACCTATGTTTTCTTCCAGGGGGTTATGGATAGGTTTGTTATCCATTTAAGTTAATTTTTATGTCTGGTAGGAAAAAAAGATCAAACTTCCTTTGTTCACATGTGGATATTCAATTCCTCAACAAAATTTGTTTAAAGGACTTTTTTCAATTGTGTGGTCTTGGCAACTTTGTTAAAGATTATTTGACCATATGCATAAGGGTCTATTTATGGGTCTTCTGATGTATTCCATTGATGTAAAGGGTCTACCCCTATGCCAGTACTGCCATGTTTTGATTAGTGAGATTTGTGGTATAGTTGAACCCAAACAGAGTGGTGCCTCTGATTTTGTTGAAAAAGAAAAGCTACTATTTTTATAGTGATTATTTTGTAATCACTTTGAGTAGTAAGAGCATATTTGCAACACTGTCTTCCAACCCATTGGCATGAATGTCTTTCCATTTATTATATTTTTTTCTGATACTTTTTTAGTGTACAGATATTTTACAACCTTGGTTAAGATTATTTCTACATATTTTATCTTTTGAGGTAGTATTGTGATGGGGATCTTTTTATAGATTTCCTTTCAGATTGTTCATTTTTGGTATACAAGAAAAGAGTAAATAATTTTCACATATTGGTATTGTATTCAGCAACTTCTTCGTATTTGATCATTAGTCCGGGAAGACTTTTTTTGGGGGTGCATGTTGTGTGCGTGTGATCCTTTGGGATTTCTACACAAAAGATAATCTCATTGGTGAATAGAGATAATTTTACTACTTCCTTTCCAGTTTGAATGCCTTTTTTTCTTTTTTCTTGCCTGTTTGGAGCAAATCTTCAAGTATTATGAGGAGAGTGGGCATAATTATATTGTTCCTAATTTTATAGTCACAGCTATCAACTTTATGACTGAGGATAATGACAGCCATGGATTTTTCATATATAGAATTTATTACATTTCTTCTATTCCTAGTTTACTGAGTGTTTATTGTGAAAAAGTAGTTTAATAATTTTTCTCAATGCTTTTTCCATATAAATGTAATGGTCATGCATCTTTTTCTCTCACTTGTTAATGTGATGTATTACAATAATGGATTTTTATACATTGAATCCATCTTTGCATACCAGGAAAAAAGACCCTATTTATTCAAATTAATTTAATGTTTAATTTGGTTTGCAGGTCTTTTGTGGAAAACTTTCACATCAAAAGTCTTCAAGAACAATTGATCTGTAGTATTATTTTCTTATGAATTTGACTTTGGTACCAGTATAATGCTGGCCTTGTTGGAATAGTTTGAGGAAGATTGGTGTTAATTTTTCTGTAACTGTGTGGTACAATTCCCCCATGAATTCATCTAATACGGGGCTCTTATTTGTGAAAGTTGTTTTGTTTTGAGACATGGTCTCCCTTTGTAGTTCAGGCTGGCCCTGAACTCACTATGTAGCCCAGGCAAGCCTTGAACTCAGCAATCCTCTGCTTCTGCCTCCCGAGTGCTGGCATTGTAGGTGTGAGCCACCACGCCTGATATTGGGGAAGGTTTTTTTTTTTTTAGACAGGGTCTTGCTTTGTAGTTCAGGCTGGCCCTCAGTTTACTATGTAGCCCAGGAAAGCCTTGAACTCAGCAATCCTGCTGCCTCTGCCTCCCGAGTGCTGGGATTACAGACGTGAGCCACCATGCCTGGCTTTGTGGTATGGTATTGATTGCTGGTGGGTGTGAGCCACCACTCCCAGCATTGTATGTGGTTACTGGGATCAAACTCAGGACCCTGTGCTTGTGAGACAGGCGCTGGAACCACTGAGCTAAATCTCCGGCCCAAGCGGGGGAAGGTTTTTGATTGTGGATTCAATCTCCTTACAAATTATGGCACCTGGTTTATATGGCATTTCTTTTGGATATATTCTGTAGCTTTATTTTAAGTCTTTGAATTGCTTTAGGGTTTTCATTTCTTCATGATTTAGTCTTGATACATTGCATATTTCTAGTTTGTTGGCATATAGTTGCTCATAGTAGACTCTCATAACTTTTTAAATATAATGCCATCAGTTGAAATGTTTCCTTTCTCAGTTTTGAGTTTACTTATTATTTTAATGTTATTATTTGTGGTACTTGGTATTAAACTCAGAGTCTTGGACATGCTAGACAAGTGCAATACCACTGAACAACAGTGTTACCCCTGGATCTTATTTATTTGAGCCCTCTTTATTTCCTTAGTTAATCTACTTAAGAGTTTGTCAATTTTGATCACCTTTTAGAAAGCGTTCTTAATTTTAATTTATTATTTTTATTCTAATTTTTATTATTTTCTTCTATTAGATGTCCTTGCTTTCTTGCTTTATTTTATTTTTTAGCTTCTTAAGAAACAAAATAATTTGTAACTTTTAAGAAATGTTTTTTATTGGTAAAACATTTTTAGTGTTGCTTTTACTACTTTTGCTTCATTCTATAAATTTTGGTATGTTTTATTTTGTTTTGAGACAGGGTTTCTCATTGTTTTTTCCATATTGGCCTTGAATTTACAATGTGTTTAGAGTGGCCTCCTGAGCACTGGGGTTGCTGTTGTGTCCCATCACAATCAGTTGATATATTCTGTTTTCATTTGTTTCTAGATATTTTCTAATTTTCTTTGTGATTTTTTTGGCTCATTGGTTTACAATGATTTAAATGGGCTTTAAATATATTATATATGTTCTACACAATTTTAAATTTTCTTGTTTTCTTTTTTAGAGTTGTTTCCATTCCATTGTAGTTGGGAGAAAAAAACCCTATTTTTTATGATTTAAATTTTCTTAAGATTGTTAAAAGTTGTTTATGGCCCAATATGTGATCTTCTGTGGGTAAATTCAATTTATGTTTGAAAAGAATGTGTATACTATCATTAGATGGAATGTGCTATATGACTGTTAGGTCCTAGTTCTATCCATTATTGAAAGTGAGTGTTGAAGTCTCTTACATTATTGTGCTGCATATTTCTTTCATTCATTTTGTCAGTGTTTGTTTTGTCCTTTTAGGAAATCTGATATCAGGAGAAAAATTGGCTTTTTATCATTACATAATATTCCCTCCTGTCTTTGTTTACAGTTTTGATTTAAAATCTGTTTTGTCTCCTACAGCCATTTCTACCCTCTTTGGTTAACGTTATTGTAGAATGCCTTTTTCAGTTTTTACTTTCGACCTCTGTATATCTAAATCATCTCTTGATATTACCATACAAATAGATCGTGTTTTTCATCTAATCAGAATATCTATATCTTTTCACTGATGAATTTCTTCCAATTAGATTTATACTAGTTATCGATAGGAAAAGATTTACTACTGCCATTTTGTTAATGGTTTTCAGAATGTCTTGTAGAGACTTTGTCCCACTTTTATTTCTCATTTTTATTGATTTTGTGTGTGTGTGTGTGTGTGTGTGTGCAGTGAAATACACTGATTCTTTTCTTATTTTATTTACCTTCCTATATCTTCATTTATTTAGGTCATTGGACATTTTTATGGTAGTTATTTAACATTCATCTAGGGAGTGAACTCATGTATCTACATTTCTTTAACTTTTTGGAGGTGGGCTCTCACTGTGTGGCTCAGGCCAATCCTGAATTTGTGATCTCAAGTGACCTGCTTATCTCAGCTGCTAGAAAAGGCACTGGGACTATAGACAGCCATCAGGCACTTGGTTTATATCTGCATTTCTTTAGGGTATTTTCTACAGTGTTATTTTAAGTCTTTGAATGGGCCATATGCCTCTGTTTCTTTGTATATTTTGTGATCATTTATTAAAATTGGAGCATTTAAAAAACTGGCTGCATATCTTGGTCTCCTCTACTGGTTGTCTTTGTATAAAGGAAAACAAATCAGTCCAGCAAGAGATTCTGAGACCTTTAAACTTCTCTGTAGACACTTCTCTGGGCTTTTGAGTGCATTCTCAGTAGAAAAACATAGTTCCTGTTTTGTGTTTCATGGTTTGAAGTCTCTCGCCACTCCTATTTTCTTTTTGTAGAAATGTAGTCTCTCTGGTGCTACAAGACACTGTATTGGCTTTCAGTCTTGGCATCCAAAATATGTTGGTTCCCATCACTCAATAATATGGGGCAGAACCTATGTCATTGTTAGTCCCTGGGAGGGACAAAGGAGAGGCTTCATATTGTGCTACTTTGGAGATGTCACTCTCCTTAGTTTTGTGGCAATTTAACCTGTCTTATTTCAATCTCTTTTCTCAACATCCTGATAGTCTTGAAAACCAATAGCCATTTGATTATGGAAGTCATAAAAAGCAGCAGTTTAATGAACACAAGAGAGAGCAAAAGTAGCATGGAGCTGCCCCAGCCCTTTTTCCCAGAGAATTTTCATTATTTGACGTGAATGCCGGTCCCTTGGAAACCACTACTTGCAGGGCTTGTAATTTTTTGAATTGCTTTGGACCTTACTCAGTGCAAACAACCTTTCCTCTTGGGCCTTTTAAAAAGTCCATGGTAGTTGCTTAACATTTCACTTGTAGCAAACAAGAAGCTAATCACAGACTTAAAATAAAAGGATAAGGAAAGAGATGTCCTTAGGGGTCTTTGAACAACTACAACACATTTCTGAGACCTTAGAAGCACACATGCGGTGCATGGTAACTATAGATCTGAGAAGCCTCCATTCTCTTACATATACATGACATTGAGACTTTGCATATAGGAAGTAAAGTTTAACAAATTCTGAAATTACCTCCTGGAGAACTGAGGGGATGCCTGAGCAAAGGTTCTGAGACTTCAGTGCTGTAAGACGTTTAAGGACATGTCTGCCCAGTTATCAGCTAACCATTTATCTATCAGAGACTTCAGTGACTACATATGGTAAAGATCATAGGTTTTGAAGAATTAGTTCAGGACTATGACTTAGATGACAAATATTGAGAGCAATATCAGATTCGACAGTAACAACAACATGAGCATCATCAACCAGTATCTTGAAGGGATTGATCAGATTTTTAGGCCTGCAACATTATTAATATTATTTATAATATCTAATTTTCTACAATTCATGTGTCACATGCAAAAGAAACAGAAGAGTGGTCCACAAAAAGGAGAGGAAAGCCGGGTGTGGTGGCTCACGCCTGTAATCCCAGCATTCAGGAGGCAGAGACAGGAGGATTGCTGAGTTTGAGGCTTTCCTGGGCTACATAGTGAGCTCAGGCCCAGCCTGAACTAGAAAGCGAGACCCTGTCTCAAAAAAAAAAAAAGGGAGGAAAAATAGTTGACAGAAATAGATGACAGTCTAGGTTTCTATGGAAGCCTAGACTTTGAAATTAATAAATTTAAATTAATTTAATAATTTGAATTAATTATTATAAATATAAATTCAAAGAAATAAAAGAAACTACTGCTATGTAACTAAAGAGAAGTCATAAAAGTGACATCTTAAGAAATGAAGAATATCAGTAAGGAAATAGAAAATATTTTTAAAAGGTTGTATAATACCTAAAAGAAAACAAATCATTAGTCAGTGCCAGGCATGGTGGCTCACACCTGTAATCCCAGTATGCTGGAGGCAGAGACAGGAGGAGTGCTGAGTTTGAGGTTTGCCTGAGCTACATAGAGAGCTCGGGGCCAGCCTGAACTACAAAGCGAGACCCTGTCTCAAAAAAAAAAAAAATCCTTAGAGGGGCTTGACAGTGATTTGAATTGGAGAATTTCCTAAATTTAATGAAAAACATTCATCTGTACATCTAAAAAGCTGAACAAAATCTCTGAATAAACTCAGAGATCAATCCTGAGACATAAGCAGTGTCACAAGACAATCTTGAAAGCAGCTAGGCAGCAGCACTTTATCATGTAAACATGGTCCTTATTAAGACAATAGCCAGTTTCTCATGACAAACCATGAGGGCCAAAAGGCAATGGGATGGTGTACTTTTTGAAGTGCTAAAATAAAATGACTGATGGCTTGGAATTTTGTAACCAGCAAAACTCTTCTTCAAAAACTAGTGAGAAATTCAGATATTATCTGATAAAGGAAAACAGAGACTTTATCATGAATGGTGTTATCTATGATAAATACTAATAGACTCAGTGTGAGTGAAAGATTATCAGACAAGGTGGTCTAACCACAAGTAAAGATAAAGACAGGTAAAGGTAACTTTGTATATATAGAGGTCAGTATAAATATATTTTTATTGATAATACATAGTTCTGTTTATCTTATAATTAAAAATAAACAGGAATAAATGTGAGGTTCTATGGTTGGGCTTATAATGAATAAAGACCTAATTTGTTTCAGAATAATAATGCAAAAGAGGAGTGTCTAACTTTCTCATCACTGAGACACAATACTCAGCACCCACAAATGTAAGGTAGAAAGGTTATTTTGGCTTAGTTTGTAGAAGTTTCAGTCCTAAGTGAACAGGTGGCATGGTTGAGGGTCATGAGAGAACAGACTGAGCACATAACATGGCAGTATGAAACAGAGATATCAAGTGAGGAAAGAGGTATAAATTCATTTCCAGGCCACGTCTGCAGTGATCTACCACTAACTAGGGTTTACTTTCCAACATCACATTTCAGTATAAACCCATCAGTGAACTAATCCATTTCTGTGATCTAATAATCACCCTACATCCCCACTTATGAGCATCTGGATACAAAACATAATATGGAGAGAAGAAAGAGAGCTATATGTTAACCACATTTTAAATATTATTGAAATTTGAGAAGTATTAATCTGAACAAGATTGTTATGTTTATAGAAATCAACAGGGGAAGCACCAAGATAATTCAAAGGTATAAAAGTAATTGAAATGGGAGCTCACATGGACACTAGAAGTAATTACTTAATATAAAGTCAGCAATAATGGAGAAATAAAAAAGACACAAAATACACAGAAAAAAATAGAACGGACAGATACACATTCTACCAAACAACAATCATATTAAATGTAAATGAATTAAATACTGCTCTTAAAAGTCAAAGATTGGCATAATGAACAAATCATGTATTTGCATATCCTGCATATAAGAGACACTTCAGATTTAAAGACAAAACTGATTGAAAGGATAAAGCTAGAAAAATGTATATCACAAAAAAGCTGGAGTTGTTATACTAACATCAGACAAAACAGCCTTTATAACAAAATATTATTGTGATAGGAAGGTTGATGTATAACAATGAAGAGCTCAGTTTACTTGTAAAAAGTAGCAATTATACACACTAAACAAGAGAGCTCCAACCCACATAAGTGAAAAATGTGAAGAATTGAAGGAGGAAATAGATGATTTCACAACAATTCCTAAAGGCTTTCATTAATGGAAAGAACAGTTTGATAGAAGCCAACATTAAATTAATCTCAGTACCATTAAAATTGAACATTAAGATCACATTATAATTCTACCTTATACCTACTAGGGCAGCTGTTAAAAAGATGATAACAAGTGTTGGAGATGTTGTGAAGACACTGGAACCATCATACACTGCTGGTGGAGTCAAAATATGCAACACAATGGAAGACACATTAGCAGTTCCTCCAAATGTTAAACATACATTTATTATATGATTAGCTTCTTCATAACTAATTATATAATTAAGAGAATTGAAAGCATAAGTCAATAAAAAATTCTGTATATAAATGTTCAATACAGTAATATTCCTAACTGTGAAAAATGGAAACAACTGAAAAGTCTACCACCTGATAAAACAGTAAACAAGTTTCAGTATATCTGTACAATGGATTATTACTCAATCATAACAAAAATAATGGATTATAATTTATGATATGAATATAATATTTGAAACATTATTCAAAGTGAAATAATCCAAGCTCAAAAGTCAGCATATTGTATAAGTCCATTTATGTGAATTGTCCAAAGTAATAAAAACAGGAAATTGATTAATGGCTGTTATTGTATTGGAGAAGAGAGAATGAGCAATGGATGTAACAGCTATGGGGTCTTTTGCAGTGATAAAGTATTCTAAAATTAAATAGTGGTGACAGTTTCACTATCCTATGAATATGCTAAAATATTTAATTTTATAACCTCAAAGTCAGCTTTGTACTATGAGTTCTATGTTGATAAAACTTTTCTTAAAAATTTTAAAATAAGCCAGAGATTTCACTCTTAGCTCTTGTATATGGAAACCTTGGCTGATGAAAAAGTAAATAATTCTAGTGACCTGGTAATCAATGGTATTTGTATTCTATTAGGAAAATCATTCTAATTTTAATGACTATAATTTCAATAGATTGCTTACATAAGATATCAAAATAGTTTCTTGTTTTTGGCCTCATATGTTTTTCACTGATGGCTTTTATTGCATAAGTATGTAGGATTACATGAATTATATGATGTAAATCCTTTCAACCATTTGTAACACAGCTTGTCAAGGGGATAGATGAAAGCATAGGCTTATCTCAGTGGATCACAGGCCTGAGCTAGCTACATCTTTTGTTTGTAATCTATTTCTTACACACCCATTGCTCAACAGACATTCTCTGTGAGCTTAGAAACCTAATTGTACAAGTGAAGCCAAATAAAGAGAAGTAGGGCAAACACGTGCTGCCCAGAGAAAGTATCAAATTCTCACTCTCTTTTACTTTTGGCATCTTTGGATGATTATTATCTTGGGAGTATAAAACTATGTGTTCCAATTTCTAACAATTTTTATGAGATTGAGGAATACAAAAAGTCTTCCAAGGAAATCTACAAGGATCTTAATGCTCAAAGGATTTGGGACTGGGTTTAGTGACAGGAGTGGAAGTCAAGGCCGAACTGGAGGTCTCTCATCACAAAGCAAGAAGTGGACCACACAGTTCTCTGGCCTCTTGCCTTGAAGTTACTTTACTTCCCAACCAGAGTCAACATGGACTTGGAGCATGAAAATACAAGTCTGTCTGAAAGTTAATTTGGACACTGTTTTAATGCTGTGGTTTTGCTGCAAATATATGTTTGTTTTTGTTATCTAAATTTTTTCTTAACATTTTTGAGTGTGCTATAAAAAGTAGAATTCATGTTGTAGTTTTTCTAGAATTTTTATTACTTTATATCATTTTTACAAGTTTTCCTTAGACAATATAAAAATAACATAATTAACTTTAATATATAATAAATAATATATTAACAGCATAAATCATATATGTAAATTGCACACATAAATATATGTATATGTATTTAGGATATGACTATCAATTTAAAAAGTATTATTTTATTCAATGGGAGTATAAGTTCATTAGTGCTTTTTGACGTGAAAATGAGCTGAAAATGTGTTGAAAGTGTCATGTGAAATATTATCATTAAATTCAGAGGGCTGAGTTAAGTCCAGTCACTGTGGAGGTTGTGAGTACTGATTTCTTCACGATCAAATGTTTAATCAAATGCCTGCCTTTCCCAATGGCTCTTCTATGAGATTCCTAGCAATGCCTTTTAGGGAGCTAATGGAACAACATTCACCAACATAGGTTAGGTCAACCTTGCGTATGTCAATACTGAACTCAGTCATTGGATTGGATTCATTTCTTGTCCAATCTGATTTGTGACCAGAATCTTGGAAAGAATTAAGTTCATGAATCAAGGCACCATTTACTAGAACCTAATGGTAAAAGAAGTTAAGTCCTCCACTTAATTTTCCAGCCTTACTACTACCGTGATCCCAAAAATCATGAAAACTGAAATTAGCAGGTCATCAGCCAGAACAAGGCAGAGATGGAAGAGCGTTAGTTAGCATAGTATCAGAGAAGAGGAAAGACTGAGGGATTCATGAAAAGAAAGGGCTCAGGATAGAAGCTGACTCCAGTGACAGAAATCCAGAATGAAACTTATGTGATGCTGGTGGTGAATAAATGAGGCCTGAGAAATCAAGGTAAAGAATAAAAGTATAATTGGGAGTTAAGTTTAGTTAAGGCTATGTCAGAATCTAGGATTGGAACTCATGGATGCATAAAACCAGGAAGCAAATGCTAAGAAGACAGAACACATGGGTGGAGAGTCCATTGACTATACTAGCAGAGATCCAACCCAGCTTTCTGGGGATCTTTGAGGACCAGGAGATTGAATGTGAAAATTAGAGCTGTCATCACCACCACTACCATCACCATCATCATCATGACCTTATTTATTGATATCTCATTTACATTGCAGAAACTGAGAACTCACAAAAATAGTTTAACCTTCTCAAAAGCTCTGTGCTTTACATTTTATTATCTCATTTTTCATAATAAAAATAAAACCATTAACACTGAGAAGGACTATAGATAGTAACAGATAAATCCAACATTCAAGCCTGATTCTGCTGTGTTCTTCATAATTAGACACATTACTGGGTAGCCTCTCACCCCGCTGCCATGTGGGAAGATCAAATGTAACAAAAATGGCAACAGCCTAAGACAAACTTACCTGGCTTCTTGTCACAGGTAGTCAGGGGCTGTGGTTTACAGATAAAGAGGTTGGGGCAAGTATGGAAGAGACTGGGGGAAGGGAGAGAACAGATCTTTTCCTTCTTATTAGATACCATACCCAATAGAAAGTGTTACTTTATACCAGTTTTGTGGTTCTGTGAGTGTATGTGTGGGGGGGATAAACTATGTCATGTATTTTCTCATATCTTAAGCTCAAAGAAAGCTGATAGTTTCCCAGGTCCAATTCTTGTCCCTCTGTTATTTGACTTCCAAACTCAAATCCATACTGAACAGAAGCCACCAATACTAAGCCTTCCTCGACTCCATGATATCCAAGCAGAATTTCTTTTCCTTTGGAGTATTACAACCTCTTTCCCTATGTATATGAAAGCAATGCCTATGCTGTATTGTTCTATGCTATCTTCTTCTCCATCATTATTGGAATTGCAAAATATTTAAGGACACAAGTTCATTCCTAATCCTTTTCTTTTAAAATCTTAATGTCTATTACTTAGCACAGAGGGACACACAGTCACTAAAAGTTATTGAATTGTATTTCATATACAACTAACCCAAATGACAAGATATTCAGTAATTTGCTTAAGTCACATGTAGATTCCTGGAAAGGGTCAGGAAAGGTTTCTTCTGCTCCTAATTTATTATGTAGACCTCACTTGAAGTATATTTGTGTCTCTATCTGTGTACTGAGCATTTGAAGGCTAGATGGGATGGTGGTTGTTACCTTTCCACTACCATCTTCTGTGTATAGGTATTATCACTCTCAGGTTATTGGTCTTTATTTTTTCCTTCTGTGTTTGCACCTACAAGACTAGGATAAAATTTTAAAAATTTACTTAGCCTAGCAACAAGCATAGCACTGCTTTACTACATTTTATCTTTGATAAAGAGATGAAGAATACTAATTTAGGGAAAGTAAATTCATTTCCATATAATCTTGTGGTAAACTAGTGGCAAAAATCTGAATCAGAATCTAGCTTGAGATATAATAGCATTAAACTATCTCTGAATAGTCGAAGAACTTAAAACAAATGTGACATCAATATAAGTGCTTTAAAAGGCATGAGCAAACCCCCCAAAACATGTCTGTGTGTATAGAATTATGAATGTTCTTATGAGCTTGGAGGAGATACAGGCATCATTCCATATTAGGCCTTTCGATGGAGAGTGATGGGACTGGAAGAAATTTCAGTTGAAGATTATTGACATTTTAATTCATATTTATATGGTTTCACAAACAAGTGGATCTGAAAAATTAAATTCTGTCTGAATTTGACATTTGAATGTGTTATTTTCATTCAGGCTCCTCTATTCAGCGCCTTCACTGTAAGACACAGAGACAATTTGGACTACTACAAGTAACGGGGACTCGCTGAGAGTGTCGGTGAGGAAGCCATGAAACCATGAATGGTCCTGGGGGGGCAGAATAAACCTGGCTCCACAGAAACTTATGCATGAATTAAAGAATATTCAGATCTGAGGGGAAGCATGGGCTATCCATTATTTAGAAGCCAGCACCCATATTCCCTGTGGTTCCTTCCATTTTTGTCCTACGACCAAGTGACAATTTCTTCTTTTTTCCCAAGTGGTTTCCTGAGAGGGAGAAGGGATTGGATTTTTCTATATAGTATTGTGGGAGAGTGGTGTCATAGTCTGTAAAACCTCGTCCTTCTTTTTAGCCTAGTATTGTCTCCCAAGGTGTCTTTCTATCCAGTGCCAAGTGTCTTACGTCATGTGTTAGGAAAGGGAAAAACGAATAGCTCTGATTTTTGGTCAAACCAGTGAGTGTTAATTTTTCTTGTCTGTTTGATCTCCTGTAAAACAGCATATTTTTATAAATGTGGCTTGCTTGTTATTTCTGGCCCTGGAGTCATTTCTTGGCTGTAGTACCTTTTTGCTTAAATCTTATTACATTTGAGGAAATTTGGTTTTATATATAAGCTTATTGTCATTGCTAAACTACAAGATTTTTTTTTTTTTTGAGACAGGGTCTCGCTTTGTAGTTCAGGCTGGCCCTGAGCTCACTATGTAGCCCAGGCAAGCCTGGAATTCAGCAATCCTCCTGCCTCTGCCTCCCGAGTGCTGGGATGACAGGCGTGAGCCACCACGCCTGGCACTGTGCTATGTGGTATTGACTGCTGGTGAGCGTGAGTCACCACGCCCAGCATTCTATGTGGTTACCAGGATTGAACTCAGGACCTTGCGCTTGTGAGGCAGGTGCCGGAACCACTGAGCTAAATCTCTGGCCCTACAAGGTTTTTAACAACAGAATTGGGATTGCTTATCATGGTGCCCTAGGCCTCCAATATAACCCCAACTCATAAGATATCCTCCCAAATATCTGCTGAATAAGTGTCTGGCCTACAGGGTAACTGGAACACTCTCTGAATCTGTTCAAACATAGTGTGATTCAGTTTTCTGAAGCCTGCATCTCTTTTTCTGTGGACCTGTATTTGTCCTTCATTTAAGAATTTTTCAAAGCAATAGAGGGCTTATCAATTCTTCAGGCTACTGATGTGATTCTGAGAATCTTGGAAAACTCTTTGGAAAAGCCTGTTGTGGCTAGTCAGGTGGGACTTGCCAAGCCAGAGTGAGGTGAGAGGTGGGGTAACTGGTTGAGGTTGGTTGTGTAACATGAAAGGCAAGCTAGCCATTTGGAAATGTAATGCAAAGAAGGAGGTAGTGCAGATCATATCTACTTCTATCTCTGATCTAGAAAGCTCAGAAACAACTGTCAAACCCTGCTTGTGATGCACTCATAATGTGCCTGTGATACAGATCTTATGGGGGTGATATGCACACAATCATAGCTTTGTTCCAAGCTGCACAATGAGCTTGCCATGGCCTTGGGCTCTCATGCTTGTTCTGACGGCTCTGCAGGCACTGGAGCTATTTGAGAAGACATTTTCTTTTTTTTCTACATAGTTTTCAGGATAGTTCAAAATGCCACTTCTCAAAGTTTAGTTTCTTCCCACGGTACCTAGCCTGGGAAAGTATCATTTAGGGTGCACATGGGTGGGAAGTATGACGTCACATAAAGTTATAGACTGCCTAAAGGTCAATGCTTCCTTTGTGCCCCCAAGCCCTTACTGTACTGGACCAGTCAATCTGCCTGTTGGCAAACTTGTCAATGGCATGAAAGAGCACAGAGCCTACATCTGTTTTTGCAGGGTCACATTAAGGCAGCTCACAGTAGCTTAAGCCAATGACATTTAAGGAAGTATTTAATTCTACAAATTTTTCTCAAAGTCTTTTTATCCCACATGGCTTATATTACAGATGGAAGAGAAAAGAAAATGGGGTAAAGGTAAAAAGAGATGATTATTTTTAAAGATTACACACAGTTCCTGCCAAATTGTGGTGAATGGAGACAATGAAATGGATATTTAAAAGAGAAATTCTTGACCTCTCTTGTCTCAACATTTTAGAAAAATAAGACAAAAGAATTATACTTATCTGTTATTTCTCAATCTTTTGGAGGTTAAGAACGTAAGCTTGGGGCCAGAGGGTTAGATCAGTGGTTCCGGCGCCTGCCTCGCAAGCGCAAGGTCCTGAGTTCGATCCCCGGTAACTACATATAATGTTGGGTGTGGAGACACACCCACCAACAATCAACACCGCATACCACAGTGCCGGACGTGGTGGCTCACGCCTGTAATCCCAGCACTCGGGAGGCAGAGACAGGAGGATTGCTGAGTTCGCGGCAGCTTGCCTGGGCACCATAGTGAGCTCAGGGCCAGCCTGAACTACAAAGCGAGACCCTGTCTCAAAAAGCAAAAAAAAAAAAAAGAACGAAGCTTTAGTGTCATAAAACCCTGGGTTTAAATCCAAACTTTAATACTTACTAGCTGAGGGGCCTTAGCTGTTATTTCTCTAACAGCCTGAGTTTCCTTACATCTAACAGGGATAATCAAATCTCTCTGTGTGTTTCCTGTAAGGATTAAATGCATTGAAGTGACAGAAAGGACAATATATGATATGGCAATTGTTCAATAAATAGCATTTTGTAATATAATTCCATTTGAAGAATATTGACTGCCCTCAGGCTTGCCTGCTTTCTTTATTATGATGATCTGAGTTTTATAGTGCTTTTTATTTATGGGAACCTTCTGAGAAACATTCATCCAGGGATTATTCCTTAGCAAATACTGGACACCAACACTGGCAAATGAACTAGGGAAATAGCAAGGTCTATTGATGTATTGTTTTTGAACCTCATCATGGCTGGTGCCAGTGCCTCACTGTAAAACGTGTATCTGCCCAATGTCTTTGCCTCAATTTTGTTTGGATGGTTTAACAGCTACACCCACAGATACCTGTCATGCTTGGAGCTACATGTTACTACATGTCCTGTATACCATTATAAAGGACCTTCTTTCCTAGTCCTTAAATTTTTTAGTATTTAAGACCAGTGATTTAATTGTGATGTGAGTATTATACTAACAAAATCTTTTTTGTTATGAGCAAGTATATGGTGCATTAGAGTGGTAAGAACACAAATGCTGGAGAGACAGTTAAATGTTCTAATGACAGCACCATCACTTACTATGAATGTGAATTAAAACAATTTATTTTACTCTTCTGTACCTTGATTTCCCCTTCATGGAACATTTATATGAATTTGATAAGTTCACATAAGGAGCACCAACAAGTGTTCCTGAAACATGGTGCACAGCGAAGAGGTTTTAGCAGCTATTATTATTTTTACACACTTTTATGGGCTGTGTATTCCTCTCCAGAAGAATTACATTGACCAAGCTATAGTCATTGTCTTCACTGTATTTATAGAACTTCAGTGGGATGGCCCAGTGGATTCCTCTACTTATAAGTCAGACTGGAATCTGTGGAACTGGAGATAGCAGAAGGACTTTCAGGACTTTCCTACTCAGAATTTATGTGTGCTGGATACAAGGCAAAACAGTGTGCTGAAAGTTATTGGAATACTGTAAAACAAACCACACAGAAGCCAGAAAAATAACTTAGGATATGATATATAAAATTGATGTGCAGCAAGTAACAGGGTGGAGGGAATTGAGGGTATTGCAATGGAGATTCAGAGGCTGACTACCTAACCTGGTTCCAGGAGAATTCTTAGTGTAGGGAATGGGTTGACTAGTTTGAAGTGACAGGGCAGAGGAATAAGGATGACCCCACAGTTCTTTTCATCTTTAAGTTTGACATTTCCCTATTCACCTCGTGGAAAGCCATCAGGTATTCTAATGTACTCCACAGACAGAGAGCAGCGTCCCTTTTCAGTTCCTGTGCCACAATGTGTCAGGTTTCAAGCTGCTCATGGCAACTAGTCTCAAGGTTTCCTCATACAGTAGCTTAATGGGGATGTGAATATACAGAACTGTGTATCTTATTCGTTGTCTTATTCCATTTGGCTTGCTATAACAAAATATCAGAAACTGGATCACTTTTAAACAACAGGAATTTACTTCTCACAATTCAGGAGATTGGGAAACCCACGATCCAGGTAACTGCCATTTGGTGAGTGTCTACTCTCTGGTTCATAGTAGACACCTTTTTGTGTCTTTACATGATTGAAGCAATCATGCTGTTGAGTCTCTCTCACTCATTAGAGTGCAGTGTGAGAATCACCATCTGTCATAGGTCTTATATCTTAACACAATTACCTAGAGGGTTAGAATGTCAGAATTTTGAGTTTTTGAGTTTTGAGAGGCCAAAAATTCAGAACATGGACATCTCTATTGCTTGGAAAACAATTAATAGCTAATAATTTATAGATATAACTGATTTCAGATGGAAAAATTAATCTGCATATATTACTGTAATTAAATGTATACTATATTCTGAGTTTATAATTGCCATCTCACTGGTTCCTTGGGTCATACCCAAAATGTTAGTTTTTTTTTTTTTTTGAGACAGGGTCTCAATTTGTAGTTCAGGCTGGCTCTGAACTCATTATGTAGCCCAGGCAATCGCTTCTTGGCCTTTTGGCTAAGATCAAATATAGCCCAGGCAAGCCTCGAACTAAGAGATCCTCCTGTCTCTGCCTTCGGAGTGCTGGGATTACAGGCGTGAGCCACCACACCCGGCACTGTGGTATGTAGTATTGATTGCTGGTGGGTGTGAGTCACCACGCCCAACATTGTATGTGTTACCGGGGATCAAACTCAGGACCTTGCGCTTTCGAGGCAGGTGCCGGAACCACCGAGCTAATCCTCCGGGCCCAATATTAGGTATTATTGTATCTTTAATATGTGATTGTTGTATCATTTGTCTTCAGATAATATAAACTGGCTTAGTTTAGGAAGGGTCATTTTAAGGAAAATGAACTGCAAAAAGAAAAACAGTGTGACCAATTAGAAGTCTGCGGAGCAACATAAGTCTAGATGAGAGATGATAAGGTTTAGACCCAAATGAAATGGACAGATATGCTGAGAAATTGTTTGACCTTAGATATATCTTGAAAGTACACTAGCAGAAATTCCTGACAGAAGAGATGTGGAGAAAGAGAAAAAGTAGGGAATCAAGTTTATGGGCTTCAATAAGTAGAAGAATGAAAATTGCTACAACTCAGTTGGAAAAGGTTACAGTGCAAATAAGGAAGGAGGTAGACCAGAAAGTCAGTCCTGGACTTGAGTTTGAGATATTTATCAACTGTTCAAGTAGCCACAACATGTCAGGAGAGTAGAATCTTCTGCAATAATTTTAAAAATTTGCACTTTTTGGTTACATAGATTTTTTTTTCTAAAGATATAGGAGTATAAGAAATCTTTCTGGGAATGAGAACATAGAAAAGAGAAAAAGGCCAAAGGAAGAGCCTTGAGTCACATCTCTTAGAAATTAGGTGGCTTGGAAATTCAGCAAAGAAGAACATGAAAAAAGTGGTCAGTGGAGGAAATAAAAGCTGCTTGAGGCCAGGGAACTCAGGACAGAGAAGTATATTGGAAAGAAAAGATAGACTGTCTGCATGAAAATACTGATTTGAATACAAATGAAAAATGAAAGATGATCTTTGTACTTCACAACACCACATTTACTGGTGATTAGAAAGGAAACTGGATAAAGTGGAAGTATACAGAAATCCTTGGGAAAACAAAGACCTGCTTGGAATAGATCTAAGACCAAGTGTGATATTTTGAGGCAGCAAAGGGTGGAAGAAGTATGTAAGTATATAAATGTGTGAATATCCCCAAAGATGGGGAGGGTGTATGTGAGAGCAGGATTTAGAAATGAATCCTCTGGCCAGTTCATTATGATGTAGTGTACTGAGGCCTTTATAGATTGGATTTGTAGAGTTTTCCCCCTCTGACTACCACCAGGGGAGTCACATTTTAACTGTTTATTACATCACTATTCCAGCCGAAAGGAGATGTAGTGTAGAGGTGGAATTTGTGTGTGTGACAGTGAAACTGCTCTGACAGGAAGACAATGGAAAGTTCACTCTTAAATCTCCTCAGACTCACTTGGGGAGTGAAAATTAGTTTTCCAGAGGATAGAGTCAGTGGTGAACATCAACACAAAGTTGAGATTCCTCTGTCACCAATGAGACCAGTATTAGGAGCAGGACATAAATAGTTAGCTCAGTGAAAAATAAGAGAATAGGAGCTGGACAGGTTGTTGAGTCTATGAATTAGCAATAAATTTGAGAAAAAAATAGATATCTGAACTATTGCTGAGTGTGGTTCCAAAAATGAGCCCAAGGCTGTATGCGCAGGCTCAGAGGTGAGTGGAAGTCAGTTGCTATTGGGATGAAGGACTGGGCTGCTTTTTAAGAAATTTGAATCTTTATTGGTACATTATATATACACATCACAATCATGCTCAACTTTGAGAATTTGTACCAGTATATGCTGTGACTTAATTCTCATTATTCCCTTCCCTTACCTACCCTACAACCCCCACCCCTATGTATATAAGCTTTGTTTCCTTTTTTTACCATCACATTGTTTCCTCTCATTACTTACCCCTAAACCCCATTTCTCTTTGAATATTTCCTATTTCACAATATCGATCATACATTCTAGAACTCATTTACATCTTCAGTTTCTCATACCAGAGAAAAGATACAATATTTCACATCTGGGACCCATTTATTTCATTTATGACTATGTCCTTAAGGTACATCCATTTGAGTATAAATGACTCAAGATTATCATTTTTATGACAGAGTGATACTCCATTTTATAAACACACACACACACACACACACACACACACACACATCTTCTTTATCCAGTCTAGAGTTGATGGGCATTTGTGTTGTTTCCAAGATTTAGCTATCATGAACTGAGCTTCTATAAACATGGATCCACACATGTTACTGTGATATGAATCTTGTAATTCTTTCATGTATATCCCCAGCAGGGGAATACCAGGGTCAAATGAGACCTCTAATCCTACTTTTTTAAGGGATCTCCACACTGATCTCCATAATGGTTGTACCCATCTACATTCCTACCAAAAATGGAGAAGAGTTCCTTTCTCTCCACAGCCTCACCAGCATTTGTTACTGGCTAAATTCAGAATAGCAGTTATTTTTTGTGGAGTGAGATGAAATCTCAGTGTTTTCATCTGGAGCTCTTGAATAACCAGTGTTGTTGAGCATTTCTTCATGTACTTCTTAGCTGTTTTTACATCTTCCTCTGAAATGTGTCTGTTCATTTCAGGGGCCCATTTATTAATTGGGTCTTTAAATTTGAGGGGGCTGATTTTTAATCTCTTTATATATGTTATAGATAGTAGTCCTTTGTCTGAGAAACAGCTGGTAAAAATTTTTTTCCCATACATATTGTTGGTTGTCTTTTTGTTCTGCTGGTGGTTTCTTTTGATGTGCTGAAGCTTTTCAACAAGATGAGATCTCATTTGTTGATTTCTTCTGCCAGTTCTTGTGCTATAGAGGTTTTGTTGATAAAGTCGATACCTAAGCCAAATTCTGTAAGAATACTACCTAACCTGTTTTGCACCAGGTTTAGAGTTTCTGTTTGAATATTTAGTTCTCTCATCCACTTTGATTTTAGTTTAGTACATGGTGAAAGAGATAGATCTAGCTTCAGTCTTTGGCATGTTAAAGCCCAGTTTTTTTCAGCACCATTTGTTAAAGCACTATCTTTCCTCCATTGAGGATGTTTGGCTCCTTTGTCAAAGAGCAGATGGCTTAGTGTATCTAGAGTTGTTTCTGGATCTTCTAATTTGTTCCACTGATCCTCAGGTCTGTTTCTTTGCCAGTACCATGCTATTTTTATCACAGTGCCTTTGTAGTGTAATTTCAAATTGGGGATCGTGATCCCCCTTGCCATTCTTGTTTCCTAGAATTGCTTTTTGTATTCTAGGTCTCTTGTGGTTCCCAATGATTTTCTCTAGATCTGTGAAGTATGCTGTTGGGATTTCAATTGGGATTACATTGAATCTATATAGAAATTGTGGGAGTAAAGCCATTTTGACGATGTTGGTTCTTCCTGTCCAGGACCAAGAGATGTCTTTCCATTTTCTGATATCCTCTTCAATCTCCTTTTTCAGAATGTTGTAGTTTTCATAGTAGAGGTCTTTCATTTGTTTGACTGATTCCTAGATATTTCTTTTTTTTATACTATTGTGAAAGGAACGGACTCCCCAATTTCTCTCTCAATTAAGTCTACTAAATTTGGTGATTAAGTCTAGCCATTGTTTGGTGGAGTTCTTAGGATCTTCTAGATAGATATCATGTCATTAGCAAATAATGACAGTTTAACTTCTTCTTCTCCTGTCTTTATTCCTTTTATTTCTTTCTCTTGTCTAATTTCTTTGGCTAATGTTTCCAGCACTATATTGAACAGGAGTAGTGAGAGTGAACATCCTTGTCTTGGTCCTGATCTTAGTGTGAAAGGTTTCAGCTTTTGACCATTTAGTATGAGCTGGCTGTTGGTTTCTCATAAATAGCTTTTATTAGGTTGAGATAAAGAAAGTCTATTCTGATTTTCTGTAGGGTTTTGATCATGAATGGGTGTTGGATTTTGTCAAACTCTTTCCCTGCATCTATTGAGATGACCATATGATTTTTGTCCTTGAGTCTATTAATATAGTGTACTATGTTTATTGATTTTCATATGTTAAACCAGCATCACTGGGATAAATCCAACTTAGTCATGGTGTATGATCTTCTTGGTAAATTTCTGTATTCTGTTTGCCAGTATCTTTTTTGAGGATTTGTGCATCAATGTTCATTAGAGAGATTGGCCTGTAGTTTTCTTTTAAAGTTCTTTAAAAGCTTTCTTTCTATAAAACCTGCACTCTAAAATATTCTAAAAAATATATTGGGAGAAAAAATGAAGGTCACAAATTCACAAAAACTTGTAGAGTGAACCATTTGGACAAGGCAAGAAACTGAATTGAAAGGGGCAAAAGCAAAGAATTAAAAAGCCAAGAAAAGAAAAACATCATGATAGCTCTAAATCAGTCCATATCAGTCATAACCATTAATATTGATGGCCTCAATGCA
>PVIC010018849.1:0-31174 GCA_004025085.1 Thryonomys swinderianus
TTTTTGAGACAGGGTCTCGCTTTGTAGTTCAGGCTGGCCCTGAGCTCACTATGGCGCCCAGGCAAGCCGCTGCGAACTCAGCAATCCTCCTGTCCCTGCCTCCCGAGTGCTGGGATGACAGGCGTGAGCCACCACTTCCGGCATTGTGGTATGCGGTGTTGATTGTTGGTGGGCGTGTCTCCACACCCAGCATTCTATGTGGTTACCGGGGATCGAACTCAGGGCCTTGCGCTTGCGAGGCAGGCGCCGGAACCACTGAGCTAACCCTCCGGCCCCCTTTTTTTTTTTTTTTTTTGAGATAGGGTCTTGCTTTGTAGTTCAGGCTGGCCCTGAGCTCACTATGTAGAGGTGAAATACTTTTTAAATGCATCCTCACTATTCCCCTCGCTGACAGTCCAAGATCAAGGTGCCAGCTAGTGGCTTTCTTCCACAGCCTCGCTCTGTAACGTGAGGATGGTCACCTTCTGAAAGTGTTTCTACACAGTCTTTTCTCTGTGCATACCCAGATCCTAATCTCTTTTCCATATAAAGGCACTGGTTGTGTTGCTTTAAGTCCCACCACAATGGCCTTATTTTATCCCTTTTTAATATTATATTATATTTTATTTTATGTTATGAGACAGGGTCTTGCTGTGTAGTTCAGCCTGGCCGTGAACTCACTATGTAGCCCAAACTGGTCTCAGACTCACAGCAATCCTCCTGCCTCAGCCTCCTGCATGTTGGGATTCTAGACATGAGCCACTATGCCCAACTCTTATTTTACCTCCTTAAAGACCTCTCCAAATAGTCACATTTTGAGGCACTGAGAGTTGGTTCCAAACTGTGGCTTTGAAAGAGATATACTTCAGGCCCTAACTCCTCCTTTCAGATCTTGGGGTTGTCCCTCTGTCCTGCCCACACACAGAGCCACGGCTGTCCTGGAGGCCCTGTGAGAGCATATGCTGCTGATGGCCACAAAGTCCTTCCCTGACCTTTGCATCTGATTCTGAGCTGGAATCCCCTTGGGAGGGTCCTTTTCTGGCTTGGAATGAAGGTGTCATTGCTTTGATAGAAATTTTGGGCAATTTAGATTGTAATATCCTTTCTTGACCTGGTACTATAAAAGCTTAATTATTTAAACAGATTTTCTTTGATGAAAACTTGAAAAAGAAGATAGACATGTGAGTTTAGTGATCTACCACCCCTACCACCACCACCCATGTGGTAAAAGATAAATGAAAATCTTTTTTCTATTAACTGACAACATCAAATCCTCAATGGATCAGTAACAAAACCCATTAAAGGGCCGGAGGGTTAGCTCAGTGGTTCCGGCACCTGCCTCACAAGCACAAGGTCCTGAGTTCAATCCCCAGTAACCACATACAATGCTGAGCGTGGAGACTCACGCCCACCAGCCATCAATACCACATACCACAGTGCCGGGTGTGGTGGCTCACGCCTGTAATCCCAGCACTCAGGAGGCAGAGGCAGGAGGATTGCTGAGTTCCAGGCTTGCCTGGGCTACAGAATGAGCTCTGGGTCAGCCTGAACTACAAAGCGAGACCCTGTCTCAAAAAAAAAGCAAAAAAAAAAAAATTAGTTGAGACTTTGACATTTATCTTTCTTAGGTATACTTAAACATTATTTATTGCTGCATATTAAATGTATTCATAAATACTATGTGTTATAATGTTATAAATATTATAAAGTATATTATTTTAATATTTAGCCATAGTGATAAATGCTTCTTATCAATTTGCTTGACTATCGTGTAGTATTCCAGTGCACAGATATACTACACTTTCCTTATCCATTCTACTTTTCAAGAAAATTTAAGTTATTCCCATTTCTCCAAACAGTACCAAAACCCACATTCTTACTTGTTTCTTTGTCCGTATGAGGAAGCTTTTCTAGGTCAGCAGCCTTTAAACTTCCATCATTCCTAATAAAAATATCCTGAACAGGTACTCCCATGTATGAGTGTGACATCCTCTACAAATCACATAAAAGAACCACCGAATCAGATTACTGTATCACAGAGCTGATAAAACTTGGCCACATAGTTTATGATAATAAACTTTAAAGTTGCTTTTTACAGAACTTAGATGTGTACTAGCATTTCTTGTTTCCTACCTTTGGTGGTCTGCTGTGAGCCTTCACTCACCTGTCTGGTAGGAAACAATGAACTGATCTTTTTTTTTTTTTTTTTTTTTTTTTTTTTTTTTTTTTTTTTTTTTTGAGACAGGGTCTCGCTTTTGTAGCTCAGGCTGGCTCTGAGCTCACTATGCAGCCCAGGCAAGCCTCGAACTCAGCAATCCTCCTGTCTCTGCCTCCCAAGTGCTGGGATGACAGGCGTGAGCTACCACACCCGGCTGAACTGATCTTATTTTAAGCAGTGCCCCGCTCAGTTCTTTAGCAGAAAAAGAATTCCAGAGTCTTCTACTGCAGCCGGCACCGTATAAAGTAGTGACCTCTAACCACCCACCCTCCCTGTCCCCCACCTTTTGGCCCTGGGAATGCAGATGACTCCCCTGGTTCCACGCGAGGCTTAGGCACCGGGGACCTGGCAGACCGGAAGCCCTGGGCCTAGGATCAGAGCCAGTGGATGTCCTGCTGCAGTTCACCAGGGCACTGGTCTCTGTCACCGCAGCAGAGCCACATGGGCCTCCACCATCTGAGAGAGATGTCTTGAGACAGTCTCTTCCACCCTCGTCAAGGTCTCCTGTACCACCGGGTGCTGGATGTAAAGGAAACAACAGGTTTTGCTCCTCACCCCTTGAAAACTCCTGACCCAGAGTGTCTTCTAGCTCCGGGGCCACTTCTGGTCCCAGTCGTTCATCTCTTTGACACGAAAGCTTTTAGAGCAAGAAGCACCAAGGCAGGGCTGCCCAGTGGACAGGGCAAGGGTCAGTGTTGATTTCCACGCCTACTTAACCTGCCCCCGAATATCACTGAGTATTTACAGAGTGCTCAGAGAGTACTTGACGTGTACAAACACTGTTGAACACATGTTTTAGGGGTGCTCACATGATTCAATGTGCCAGGGCAAACTCAGGGTTACTTTTTCTGCCTTTAGGTGTCTTCTGCAAGCATCTTCAATTCAGCTCCTTCCAAAACAGTAGCACAGCCCAATGTCACATGCATGCCCCGTGACCAAATAAGTTCTGCCATAGTTCAGTTACAAAACAGATGGTTTGCTGTTTCAGATTTGTAAATACTTTTAACAACGCGGTCAACATCACAATGAGTGAGAAAGTGTATGAAGATGTCACCAGTCATAATGCCAGCGAGTATCAGTTTTTTTCTTCTGGTGTGTGAGTACCTTTCCTGAACACTTTGCTCCAAAATTCAAGGGTAGGGCTTGGGATGTAGCTCAGCAGCAGCACAAAGCCTGCCAGACAAATATGAGGCCCTGAGTTCAAATCCTGCTACCAAAACCCTGCCCACAAAAAACGAAAGTCAAGGGTATCAAGTCTTCTTTTCAAAAATACACTGAGGCTTTTAATGCCAAGACTATATTAACCGCCTATTCTTTCTCTTAATAGAAAAAGCTTCACGATAAGCTCAACAGAGTTTCCACAATCATGTCCACGTGAGTTTGAATCTTCCAACCTTGAATTCGGTAGCGCCTACACCTACGTAATCGAAAGGCAGGTCAGTGGCTCAATCCATCCTCTCAGAAGTTCTACTCAGCCTTCACTGGCACAAGCCCTCGCAAACACGGAAGACATACTCATGCTATAACTAGAGAAATATCAGGACCTATATGGGAAACAGTCAGAATTCATTCAACTCACCACCAATTCTTTAGTTTATGGTTGGCTAAAGATAACCACTAGAATAACTTCAGCAGACTGACTTACATTGACTAGAAGCTCATGCTGACCAGTATCAGATGCTTCCTGTGGACTGTCAACTTGGACTTTAGGAACTTAAACTTCAAAGAGAAAGCCATGTTTTAAATAAAGCTCACTTCCAATCTACTCGAATTTAAGATGAAAATATTAGTGAACACATTTTCAGTCCATCCAAGGCCATCCCATCACAAGTGCATTTAAACTATGCACTCATTCAATTTCACATTAGCCCATAAGGTCAAGCTCAGCATGCCTGTTTGAAGAGTTGTGCTCAAAGCAATCCTGACTTCATTTTCAACTTTCTGCCTTTCCTTCATGGTCTAGAGTAATGGCTGCCCAGGAATAAAGCAATTTGAAGATATTTCACCCAACACAGTCAACATGGCTCTGCAAATCCCACAATACTTCCTTCTCACCTGCGGTGAGGTGGTCTTCTCTGTCACGGGACTGGAGTTCTCCTATTCACAGGTTTCTCCCTCTCTCTCTTTTTTTTTAATCACCCCTCTCCTAAGGCCCATACATTTAAAAATGCTTCTGAGACTAAGTCTGGAATTGCAGTATGTGTATCATTTTAAAAAATTCTAGAAAATACTGTTCCACAAAGCAAGTCTTCGCGATCTGAGAAAGTTCACAGGGCCCTTACCAAACAAGAGCACCAGGCAGGTAGCTTTGCAAGTGTGTACGCCCATCCGTCCGTACGAGTCTGCATCCCATGGTCACTATACGAGTCTGCATCCCATGGTCACTATAGCAATTCGCACCCTGGGCTGGGAGTGTAGCCCCAGAGAAGAGCCCTTGACCAGCGAGCACAGGCCCTGGCTTTGATCTCCAGCCCCACTTAAAAAAACAAATAGAGACTGTAGAGCCCTAAGTAAAAGCACTGTTATCAGTGATCACCAGTAGGGTCGTGGTAGTAGATTAAACAACCGAATGGCACCAACTGCTCATAAATGTGCTCATTATAGATCTGTGTCCTCATGACCGTTAAGACTTAGTGTAAGTCAGTGTAGCTCCCAGCAAACATATCAAAGAAGGTCTAGCTTTATGAATATGCTAATGCGTACTGCTTTTAAACGTATTCAGTAAAGGAGGTGAATTTTGTTGACATCCAAGTTATAGCTTAATTTCTGAACTATTTTATCAAAACTACGGTTATGAGCACGGTGTCCCATAGTGCTGTCTGCCTTCAGTTCTGGTAGTCAAGGTGGTAGGTGTGAGCTGGATAATCCCTTCCTGTGACAACCTCAAAGTCTAGCAAAGGCAAAGAGGAGGAGTGTCTGAAGGGGCTTTCGCAGCCTGGCAGGGCAGCCTTGCCCGCGCAGGCTGGCAGGCCGGAGAGCAGCCTGCAGGGGGAGAGGGGGGCTTCCACGCACTGCCACAGCCAGAGAATCCTTTGCCTGTGGATCTGTATGTTTTGCTAAGAGGACCACTTTGCAAGTGTGTAGAGTGACGCCCATGGGTTCCAGAATGCTGAGCAGCAGGAGGGTTTGGGTCTGACCGCCCTTTCTGTACGGAACCATGTTATCATCATCATGGGGCTGCAGATGGGAGGGTGAGGGGCACACACACACACACACACACACACACACAGACTCTGAGGAGGTTTCTGGAACGCTTCCGTTTAATGAATGCAGTGTAGGGCATTATATAGCACAAGCGCTGGGAGGGGTTTGCGGTGGCTACAGAGGATGGGTCTGTGGTTGTCAGGGGACAGACCCAACATGGAGGAGGACCGGGCAGTCTCTGGCCATGGCGTGCTCTTTAGCTCAGCGCTGGCTTAGGTCTCAGCTTAGTCTACCAAGGGCCAGGGCTCTCTCAGGACCTAGGAGCCCGGTGTGCAGTGTGCTTGGCTCAGCCAGCCCTGGGTTTAGCCATCAGAAATAGACCTGGGCTTTAACGATGCGCCCATGGTGTAGGACTGCGCGATGGACAGTCGGTCAGGTGTGTTCTGCTCCGAGCCGGAGATCTAGACCGGGATTCACCTTGCTTCGCCTCCTCAGGCTCCGTCCAACATGAAGTCGGTGCTGCAGGCGGGATGGCTGTTGACGGTGGCTGTTGGCAACATCATAGTGCTCATCGTGGCAGGGGCAGGCCACTTCAGCGAGCAGGTACGCGTGCAGGAAGAAGTGGGGCCTCTGTCTTAGGCACCAAAGCTCGTAACTTGAGCCTCCCTGACCGTCTGTAAACTCAGTCGTTTGGGTATCAGCTGGATGGAGTTGCCAGATCAACTGGACAAGGCTGTTACCAGTGGCCTTGTAGCTAGGAGGGTACTGGTCCTTACTTTCCCCTGGTGTTATAGAATTGGAAATTGACAACCAAAATAGATCAATAACCAGTTCACGCATGTTAACTATCAAAGGAGTCATCCTTCCTAGCGTTAGTGAACACAGCTTACTACCCTGAACTGGACACACTGACTAAAAACTTTCATAATGCCTGAAGTGAAAGCCATTCTTGAAGTGGTGGCAATTTTTCAAACTAAAATTAAGGGAAGGCTCTTCGGACCTTTAAACTCGTTCTTTCTGCTCTGCGACACACAGGTCTCTCTCTAGACTGTCATCATCACACCCATTTCATGGTCTCCTGTGCCAGGTCCCATCAAAATGTATGCTAATGTCACACGGTTCAGAGTTCAAGAGGTCACCACCAGATAGCTTGAGGTCCTTCTCTTGGTAGAATCCAGCACACTCTTTCCCCCACGGAGGTGTTCTTTAGGTTTTGTCCTTCAGGCTTCAGGCATGTGTCTTAAGACTGGAATGTTCCAGAAGTTCTCTTTTATCCCCCGTCTGTGTTATGTTTCTGTGCCCTGTGCTGTTAGGAAATGTTATATGTTCCTCATACATTCAAGAAAAACTGGCCGGTCTCTCTCTGTGCACCTGGCCCCCCAGTTTTCTATAACAAATTAATTTCAAAGCACCTTGTACATAGACATAACAAGAAAATGTACATGTAATATATACACTAATACAACTTTTTTTTTTCTTATCCCATCTCTGATCCCTCCAAAGTGGGCTGAGTACATTCTCTTTGCTGCCTTGCTTCTGGTCGTCTGTATCATATTTGCCATCATGGCTTGGTTCTATACTTACGTGAATCCAGCAGAGGTGGAAGCTCAGTTTGATGAGGAAGAGAAGAAAAAGAATGCCGAAAAGAGTAACCCATATCTCATGTTGGAATCAGACTCGCAGACGAAGATGTGAAGGTCAGGAAGCTCGTGGAAGATGGACTGAGCCAGCTTGTGCCTTGACCTTTGTTCCCAGGGGCCAGAAACCCCGTCAGTTGACCCTTAATGGGATGATTCAGAAATGTGAACCAAACCAAGAAAGCTGTTTTCTAAGGAGCCAGCAATGAGTCAAAAATTCTAAAGGAAGTCTTTGTAAGTTTTATTTAAAACACCCCCCTTTTTTATTAATAGAGAATATATCTTGCATTTAACTCCTCTGTTGCTATACAAATTAGTTTGGACTAACTTAATTTTGAAAGGGTAACAGAGTTACACAGTTTTTTTTTCTAATACTCATATGAGAACAATGTTAAATGAGAAGCTAATACCAAAAGTGAATTCCCAGGTATGAAAGTACCAGCTAGTATTTAACTGGTAACTTTTTGTTTTTCTAGTCCCTGCCTCTTTTTAAATTATGTATAACTCAAGAGACAATTCACATGAAGGCCAGTAATGATGTTTAAGTTTCAATGATGTGAAATAAATTCCTATTCTTAAGAATGAGTGTCCTGGTGTCTTTGGGTAAGGTAAGACATTTTTAACATGCTGTCTAGTTATAAAAGCATTGTGTGCATATTAAAATTCCATCAGAAGTAATGAAAGCCTTAACAGAAGCATTGCCCACAGAGGAGACGTGAAGCATCAAAGTCTGTTTCTTCTTGGTCCTACTTTTTCCGGCAGGAGGAGGGGAGGTCGGATGGGGAAGAAAAGTCTGTGTCTACTCTCACTAGGTTTTCTGAGTGCATTTATGTGTCTATCTTGTGTGTTTTTCTAGATGCTGATAAGAATTTTTCTGTTTGAAATAAAAATACTTCCAAAACATTGTAGACACTCAATGCCTAATTTATCCAATGGATATTTATCATTTAATCATCCTGATATTGGACACAGAATGATTCACTCTGGCATTCCTCTGCCAACAAAAGATAGCTCCTATGCAAACTTGTCCACTGCCCTGAGGACTGGAACCTCCCAGTTTGGGAGAACAGTCGATGTTTGACCTCAAAGATGCTTAACCCAGGGCCAGGGATTTAGCTCAGTGGTTCCAGCATTTTCCTTGCATGCGCCAGGTCCTGAGTTCGATCCCCGGTAACCACATACAACAATGCTGAGTGTGACTCAGTCCCACCGGCAACTGGTACCACATTCCACAGTCCTGAGCGTGGTGGCTCACGCCTGTCATCCCAGCACTTGGGAGGCAAAGGCGGAAGGCTTGCTGAGTTCGAGGCTTGCCTGGGCTGCATGGTGAGCTCAGAGCCAGCCTGAACTACAGGGTGAGACCCTGTCTCAGAAACCTAAAAAAAAAAAAAGATGCTCAACCCAAGCTTGTGGTCATTCTGTGGAGGCCATGTTGAAACCGAGACTCTCAGTCCAGAGTCAGCAAAGCAAATGCGATTAGTCAAAGCTTGCTTCCTGCCTTGGCTGAGTCCTACCTCCTTACTAGAGCCCAGCAGTCTGTTTTTCCTCTGGACGAACTTTATTTCTCTCCACATACTCCAGTCCCAACAGCAACCTTCTCTTCCTGCACTCCTCACGGTCTCGCTGCCAGGTCCGAGGAGAGGAAAATCAGATCCTGGCACGTTCCCTCCCTGCCTTGTTCCCCTCCCCTGGCTAAGTCTTTATTTCCAGGCCACTCCCTGCACGCGTCTTCCTGTCACCCTCCTGCTGCGCTGGGCTGTGCTCTGCTCCGAGTTCCGGAAACACCACAGTACTCTCAGGTCTCCCGGAGCAGGAAGCTGTCTGTACATCCCGTTCACTCATCTCCTGAATGTGGGGCTTCTACTTGTTAAGGAAATGTTTTAAATATCTGGGACTGTGTGAAGTGAGATGAAAGAGGCAGATACCTGAACAAATTTCTGTAATTTAATCAGAGGATAATTTGAATGAGCCTCATAAACTCTAATGTAAAAAAAAAAACTAGTTAGAAAGGACCACAAATTCTACTACTTCAGTGGTTTCTAATTTACATACTGCAGCCTTTGTTGGGCAAAACCAGTAGCTAGAGTGATGAGATAAAGTGATCAGTTTCCACTGTCTTACTGTGTGTGTGTGTGTGTGTGTGTGTGTGTGTGTGTGTGGCCCTGGAGACTGAACTGAAGGCCTCAACATTGAGCTACATGTCTAGCCCAAAATTTTGCATTTTGAGCCAAGCTTTCACTAAATTGGCCATGTCGGGGTCAGATTTATAATCCTCCTGCCTCAGCCTCCCAGAGGATTTGGATTATAGGCACACACCACTACACGTGGTCCCATTGCCCTACTCTTCAGTCAAAAGTGCTCACCCTAAATCCTTGAACAAGATTCAAATGCTAACTTGTTTTCTTGCAACTAGGGCAAGTCTTGATCTTATCGATCCTATTTCTTGTCCCGTGGAACTAAGTGAACAGCAGTCTGAGGTCTCAGAAATTCTTCCTTTGAGGGGACCCGGAACACAGTGGGCTTCCAAACATTGGACCAACCGGATCTGACAGTAGCACTGTAGCACGCTCTGCACATGCGCAGACTGACACCACCGCAATCTTTGGCAGCCTCGGAAGGACCGGAACCCACGGCGCGGGGCTCGGGCCAGCGCTGCCCTTCTGCGGTTACTTTTTGGTCTCCTGCCTCTGTCTGCCCACTTCTTCCCACCGGAACCAAGACCGACTGACCCCAGGGGCATGAGGATGCGCTCCCTGCAAAGTCCCAGACAGCGGCTGTTGTCCCGGGCTGGGTTGGCAGAAGGGAGGGCCTGCAGCCGCTTCAGTAACCTCTGCTTCCTCCCCTCGCCGGGCAGTGTGCATGAGGATTTACACCTTCAAATTCCATGTGTGATCGAAACAGTGAATGGACGTGAACCTGGGCTGCGTGTCCACGTGCAGTTCTGCAGTGTGGGGAGGGGGAGCCCCTGAAACAGGCTTTGAAGTTGACAAAACAGAGCCAGAATATTTTTGGAAGTACTTACAATGGATCTAAAAATCTTGTTGTTGTTTTTTTTATGTCAGCTTATTGTTGTTTTGTTCCCACACTTATTTTACCTGTGGATGTCCTTTATTTCAGGGTACTAAAATGTTTATTTTGAAAAAAGCAAAATAAAAAAATAGATAATAGGAAGTTTTTGTTTTTTTTTTTTTTTTGCAAATGGGAGGGAGAAGGAGGTGGGCAAAGGAGATGTAAAAAAGAATTCAGATGTGTCATGTACAGGTACCAACTCCCCACCAGGAACGTAACCCTCACATATTGCAAATATGCACTAATAAAAATTAAAATTTGGACATCTATTTTGAAGATTGGTGCTTTATAAAATTACTTCAGTAAATGGATGTTAAAGGTTTTTTGGGTTGTTTTTTTGGTTTTTTGTTTTGCTGACTGTTTTAGCTATGAATTTTTCTGTGAATTCTGGGATTTCCTGTCCATCTGTCTTTCTCAGTCCTAGTGATTAAACCCAGGACCTTCACACTAAGCTGCATCCCCATCCTGCTTTTACTTTTTCCTTTTATTGAGTTTATTGCTACATTTTAGGTATACATTATGTTCACTCACATTCATCATCGAGAATTTGTACCTGTACATGTGTTCTGATTCTTATTTTTCCCAATCCTCTGCCCTCCCTTCAACGCCCCAGCTGCTATATACATAAGCTTTGCTTCCGTTTTTTTTTTTCCTTTTTACCATCAGATTCCCACCCCACCTCGGGCTGGGATCAAACTTGTGCTCCTCCTGCCTCAGACTCTCCGAGTGCTGGGATCACAAGCATGCGCCAGGCGCCTGGCTTGTACCCTCATCTTCCTGAGTGACAAACTGTGCTGTTCAGCGTGCGCTGAGCGCTGAACACGTGCAGACAGCACGCTCGGTGCTGTCCTGGATGACGTGCACACGCGTGTGCTCCCCGTACTTCCCAGCACTCTGACGCGCAGGAGAGAGGCACACAGCCCCGGGGCTGGCCCCATCTGGCTCCAGAGCTCGGGCTGCCTCTCTCCCTGACAGCAGGGACTAATTCAGCTGTAATCCCCAGGGCATAAGACGGAAGGTCTGTGACCCCCCACTTTCAGGACGAGACTTGAGGACAGCCAGTCTGCGTGGCTTGCCCAGGAGCTTACACGCAGGCCCGGGCTGAGCCAGGGTTTAACCTGAGCACGTCCAAGCCTGAAGGAGCTGCCTCTTACCCACGAGCTACAGGGTCTCTTTCACCTAACAGGGCACACCTGCGATGGCGGAGGCCACAGAGAGGGGTAAGGGCGAGACAAAGCGGGAGCTGGAGGGCCCACCTGAACCCAGTATGGCCCCTCAGTGTGCCCAGTGGAGAGCAGAGCTGGGAGTAGAGGCTGGAGCGCTCGGCTCCAAGGCCAGACCGGCAAAGATGAGCCATTTTGCCAGTGTAGAGGGAACCGGAGGCTCCTGTGAGGACACATCACCCTCCAAAGACACGAGCTCCCTCCCCGTGGGCCTGACTGTTGACTGCCCCATAGGCAGCGGCAGTCACAGTAGGTGACTCCTCCAACAGTGCCACAGGACTAGATCTGGGGTCACCATGGACTAGATCCATGTCACCTGGCAGGACAGTGGCTGGGGGGAGGGTGGGTGAGACACAGGAGGGGAAAGGCAGGGCTGGAGGGCAAAGGAAGACACCCGAATCTTTAGGCACAAGACAGCAGAAAATGTGTGGGCTCTTTTTTTGAGACAGGGTCTCGCTTTGTAGTTCAGGCTGGCCCTGAGCTCACTATGTAGCCCAAGCAAGCCTCAAGCTCGGCAATACTCCTGCCTCTGCCTCCCGAGTGCTGGGATGACAGGCTTCAGCCACCATGCCTGGCACCGTGGTATGTGGTGCTGATTGCTGGTAGGATGAGTCACCATGCCTAGTATTGTTGTATGTGGTTACCCGGGGTCAAACCAGGGACCCTGCACTTGCTAAGCAGGCACCGGAACCACTGAGCTAAATCTCTGGGCCTGGGCTCCTGTAGTTAAATATACAGCAGAGAGAAAAGGGTCATTTTTTAAGTGCACAGCTCAGAACCATTAACTACAATCACATTGCTTTATTGGATTGCTGTCACCGCCATCCAGCTCCAGGGCTCTCTGCTTGCCCAACTGAAACCTGGCTCCTGCTCTCCTTCTCCTGGAGGACCAGAGTGGAGAAACAGAAAAGCAATTTTCCCATCCCATGATGCTGCACGCTGGGCTTTCTAGAATATTCTGTGTCTGGGCTTCTGTGTCAGCCCTAGTCAGAGGAAGCAAACAGGGAGAAGACCTGGGCCTTCCAGGCTCCAGCAGGGCACAGCTACCATCACCCTCCTGCAGCAGGAGGAGAGGCTTCTGCATCTCGCTGACCACCAGGGCTCAGCGATGAGATTCCCTTTGAGGTCATGTCCAGCGTGTTCTAATAATGAGACTCCTTGGCTCCGTGGATGTTCAGAGGCCCACAAGGAAGGGAACCGAGTCTGGTAGGGAGCCTTTCTGGTTCTGTGGAGCAGCGTTGAACACTTCTTAGTGCTGAATGTCCTGGAGGCCAACGGGAGTCCTCAGAGAACAGGTCTGCGGAGATGATGGGCTCGTGCTGGGTCGGCTGCTTCCTTGCCAGCTCCCCTTTCATAGGTTGCTCCCTATCTCCACAGGAAAGGGGTGGGGTGCCCTGTGTGTCCAAACGGGGCCAACCTACAGCTTCCAGCTGTGTGGTGCCCACCAAGTAGGACACAAAGCCTGTCCCCTGTGCTGTCCCCTTGGACAGAGAGGACCTGTCGGCTCCGGCTGTTCCGCCTGGATTTTAGTCTTCAGGATGATCAACCTAGCCAGGCCCAGGTGTGGTGACGCACACTTAATATTCCCTGCACTAGGGAGGCTGAGGCAGGGAACACTGGGAGGTCGAGGTCCGCTCAAAGTACACAGTGGGGGCCGGAGGGTTAGCTCAGTGGTTCCGCGCCTGCCTCACAAGCGCAAGGACCTGAGTTCGATCCCCAGTTACCACATATAATGCTGGGCATGGTGGCTCATGCCTGTAACCCCAGCTCGGGAGGCAGAGACAGGAGGATTGCTGAGTTCGCGGTGGCTTGCCTGGGCACCATAGTGAGCTCAGGGCCAGCCTGAACTACAAAGCGAGACCCTGTCTCCAAAAAGCAAAAAAAAAAAAAAAAAGTACACAGTGGGACCCTGTCTCAAAATACAAACAAAAGAGAAAGGAAATCAGGAATGGTGTCACATGCCTATAACTCCAGCTCTCGGGTAGCTGAGGCAGGAAGATTGCAATGAGTTCGAAACCAGCCTGGGCTACATAGTAAGTTCAAGACTGGCTTGACTACATAGTGAGACCCAATCTCAAAAAAAGGCAGGAAGGAGCTGGAGCTTTAACTCAGTGGTTCTTGCCTGCCTAGCAAGCACAAGGTCCTGAGTTCAATCCCCTGTAACAATATATAACAATAATATATATATATGTATATATAAATACTGGGTGTGGTGGCTCATGCCCACCAGCAATCAGTACCACACACTGCAGTGCTGGGCATGGTGGCTCACGCCTGTAATCCCAGGCAGAGACAGGAGGATTGCTGAGTTCAAGGCTTGCCTGGGCTACATAGTGAGCTCAGAACCAGCCTGAACTACAAAGCAAGACCTTGTCTCAAAAAAAAAAAAGGCAAGAAGATAAGCCTTCAGTAAAAGTGACCTTCTGTAAAACCACACTCTAGGAGGTTATTAGTCTTACTTAGGTCCTTGGTTCAATTCCAAAGACTCATTCGGCTTCTAAAAGCCACAACCCAGGTGTGGCCAATAATTATTTATTGGCTATAAACAGGCATCCCGGAAGAGCATGAAGAATTTCCGGTCTATGGAGTCAGCGAGACTGCTAAGGAGCACAGGCTTTCCTCCCGTTCACCTTCATAATTTGGTTATTTGCCTGAGAGGTTTTCGCACACAGGACTTGAGGGCACCCCAGTCATCTTTACACCTCCGCAGTTGTGAACCAGCGAAAATTCTGAGATGGCAGCAGCACCCTAAAGGAGCCAGGCCCATGGAGCCCCGCACTTTGCTTCTGGGAAGAGGAAGAATCATCATGAGGTAAATTGGAGAAACCAAGGTTTCAGTTTAAGTCCTTATGCCTCTTGGGAAGTGGATGGTAAAGAGGAAATTATTCAAATTCTGAGTCTTGGTTTTCTTATCTGCAATGTGAAACTATGGTAGCATCCACTGCAGGGAAATAATACAGATATGTCCTAGAAGGGGACCCCATGTCCCTGGTCCAGGACTGAGGAGGTTCCTGAGACACTACTGGGCAAACCAAGATGAATTAGGTGCTTTAATTTAGTGAGACAGTGTGTATAAAGTGCTTGGGCTGGTGTGTAGTAACTGCTCTATAAATGCAAGCCATTATTTCATTTCTTCAACAACATACTTAGTAAGCATATGCTACCATGTCAAGTAAGTAAAACTGTTTTTGTGGGTCTTACAGGCACTTACTGTGAACCCAGGGATCCAACTATAATTGGGTTATTAGTAGGGGCTGTGTCTAAGCTGGACAATAAAGGTCAGGTAGCATTTGACTCTGTTTGTTTATGGGATTTTTTTGTTTGTTTTTTTGGAGGTACCAGGGATTGAACTCATGACCTTGTGCTTGCAAGGCAGGCGGCAATAACACTGAGCTAAATCCCTCACCCCTAGCTTGGACTCTAAAATGGTGGACCGTAGGCTCTGTCACCCACCAGAGTGGGTGACATTAAACAAAGCAGTCTCCTCAGTGACTTTCTACAAAATGGGCACCTGAGAGTTCGGACAGCCCCAGGGTCCAGTCAGATACCCAGATTGAGGGCAAAATGTTACCCTGCAATTTCCCACGTTTGGCCACAAGATGGCAGAGGAGTACATTCTTTAGGAACTACAACAAAAGGCTTTTGTAAATGCTAGAAATCTCTTATTAGGAAAGTTTTGTGCCTGTACATCAGAAGGCCTCATCACACACTGAGTATGCGTACTTCTAGAAGTTTTTACCTTGGAGGACACAGTAGTACTGGCTGGGCTGTCACCTCAGGCAAAAATTCCAGCAGGGGGCGCTGTGCATCAAGAGGGCACCAGCCCTGCTCCACTGGCCTTACTGAGTACACAGAAATGGAGGATTTCAGTTAGGAAAGACCTCTCGCTTACCTGGGTGAGCATTCCTTTATTTATATCCTTATCCTTCATTCCTTTATCCAGCATTTATTTATTAAAAGTTGCTATTTTTCCAATCAGTACTATAGGGCAGATAAACGGATAAACAGTATAATAACAGGTATTGCTAAGTGTTATAAAACAAAAAGAAACAGAGAAAGAATGATGAATGTTTGCTTATATTTAGGCAAGCCTTGCTTATTTAGGGTCTTGCAGCTCTGAAACCTCCCATCTGATTGGCATGTGACTGTGTAGAACTTCACCTGGAGACCACTTTGTAAGGAATTTGGAAAGTGCTTCAGTGCTGCTTTTGAAAAGCCCAAGCCATCCTCATTCTGGTCTTTGTCTGAGAATATTTCTCTCTGGAAGCTTGTAGAATCATTGCTTACATTTTATACAGATTGAATATCTATCCTTCAACCAAAATCCTTGGACCCAGAAATGTTCTGACTTCAGATTTCTTAAAACTTTGGAATATTTGTTTATGTTATGAGGCCTTGGAGATGGAACTTAGCTCTAAATATACAATTCATCTGTGTTTCATACATGTGTTATACACACATTCTGAAGGTAATCCCATTCAGTATTTTTAGTGCACCTGCATTCTGACTATAATCTTTTATACAAGGTTAGAGTTTTCCACTTGTCATGTCATGTCAGGGTTCACAAAATTCCAGATTTTGGGTGTTTGGATTAGGAATATTCAATGTGTACTTTGAAATTTTGCAGTGATGTGTCTGGTATGGGGTTGTTATAATCCATTGTGCTACAGGATAACAGGGCCTCAAATAGGACCTCATGTCCTTTGATGAGTGGATATTTTCATAAATTCTTTTTTTTTTTGAGACAAGGTCTCGTTTTGTAGTTCAGGCTGGCCCTGAGCTCACTATGTAGCCTAGGCTGGCCTTGAACTCACAGCAATCCTCCTGCCTCTGGGACTACAGGCACGAACCACCATGCCCGGCACTGTGGTATGTGGTACTGCTTGCTGTTGGGTGTGACTCACCACGCCCGTTACTGTTGTATGTGGTTATCAGGGATCAAACCAGGGACCTTGCATTTGCTGGGTAGGCACTGGAACCACTGAGCTTAATCTCTATCCCATGAATTTTTTATTTTTAATTTTCTCCCTCTAGATGCTTTTTATTTTGATGTTCATCCTCCTTGACCAGCCCTCAAGTTTTCTTACTGTGTGTCCCTTCTTTAGGTTTTACTTTCCTTTGAAATTGTCTCATCTACATTCTGGACTTTCTCATGTGTTTTTATTTCCACCATCATGTCTTTCAACCTGTGTCTTTTTAATTATTTGAATTGTCATTTATTACAGTATTACAGTAGCCCACTTGCAGAGCATGATTACAGTGTGTGGCATGGGCAGGAGGACAGGGTGTGCAGAGGAGAGTGGGGAGGGAGCCACCTTCCTGGGTAGGGCTTCGGTGCCGAGACCTTCCCTGTGCCGGCTCCTCATGGCCTCATAATGCGCGCTGTCCCATGACCAGTGCCTGCCGGGAAATGTGTCCTCCCGATTTCTTATGCTTGTTGATCAGTTAATGTTAATTAGCTATTGCTTTCCCCAGTTAGAAGAGTCTTAAGGAGCCATGGGGAGAGGTACTCTAGGCTTGGAAGAGTGAGCTGGTCTTGGTGGAGTTTGTTTGTTTGTTTTTGTTTGTTTTGCAGGTTGTTTTTGGTACTGGGCATTGAATTTAGGACCTGGCACTTGCCAGGTAGGCATGGCAGCACTGAGCTACAACTTGGCTCTGCTGGCTGGTCTTGGACCAGCGGGCTGTGCCTTACATTCTGTGGCTTCTCTGTGAGATGACAGGCCTTGCATGGTCTTTGTTCCTTCTATACAAATGCCTGTGCTGAGAACTCGCTCTTCATTGCTCAGGATTCCCCTGTATTTCAGATTGAGGCTTTAAAAAAAAAAGTGAACATATATTATGGAAATCAGTTTTATATATACATATATTTTTTTAACCTAAAATGCAGGGTTTTTAATATCCAAATGAAATATTAAGAACAGAAAATTATACTTTAGAAAAAAGCAAGTAGCCAAATCCCAGTAAAATTCAAGATTGCAGGACCTTCTATCAGTTCTACATCTGACCCAAACTTTCCAAGGACAGAGGACCCAGGATTATCATAATAATTCTGATATAGAACAAAACCATCCATTACAACCCTTCTCTGAACAGCAGGACTTTCATTTTCATTCCACTGCAAAAATGATTAAGTAGTAGCCTCCATGAGGAACATAAAAGGTTTTTCAATTAAAAGATAAATTTGAGGAAGAGGACTTTATTTATAGATTATAAAATCCACATTAGTCAAATTAATGAATTCACGTTCAATAGGTGTCCAATAAATCATAGTTCCAAACTGTAAGGATTATTTCATTTGTCCTTACCATATAGATCTGTGCATATTAAAATGATTAGAACTGGGACTTTTTTTTTTTTTTTGCTTTTTGAGACAGGGTCTCGCTTTGTAGTTCAGGCTGGCCCTGAGCTCACTATGTAGCCTAGGCAAGCCGCCGCAAACTCAGCAATCCTCCTGTCTCTGCCTCCCGAGTGCTGGGATGACAGGCGTGAGCCACCACGTCCGGCATTGTGGCATGCGGTGTTGATTGTTGGTGGGCGTGAGTCTGCACACCCAGCATTATATGTGGTTACCGGGGATCAAACTGAGGACCTTGTGCTTGCGAGGCAGGCGCCGGAACCACTGAGCTAACCCTCCGGCCCAGAACTGGGACTTTTAAGACCAAATGACATGAAAGAAGTAATTATAATAACAATGACCACCATTTATTGAGTTCCCCTGTGCCTGACCAAGGAATGTTAATTCCTTTACTCCAACACCCTGTGGGCCTGGCTCTTTTACCCCATTTTACAGGTGACACTCAGGCTCTGTTAAGTCACTGGCCATATTTTGGGCAGTATGCTTTTCACCCTAACACCTCAAAAGGTTTTCTCACCACTTATTTCAAACAATCACCATATTGAAAGCATATTTACTGTGTACAATTTTCTTGTTTGTTTCAGATTCTCTCATGTAGCCACAAATGTAGTTCACTCAGTTAAAGGTGGGAAATTAATAGTTACCACAGTATGTCATTTTCTAGGCTGTGTCTGATGATACTGTTATTGCTGATTGTACTCCTTTAGCCAACGTGACATAATTATTCTAATCAGTTGTTCTGCCTAGTAGGCCAAGGCTGAGCTTGGCTAAGTCTCATAAACAATACTACAGGCCAGTGCCAAAGAACCAGAGGCCAGGTCAAATAGGCAACAATTTCTCACCCCCAATAAATCAAAGAGCTAGGATCTTGCAGCAGACTAAAAATCCAAAAATCAGCTATACCTGGAAGGCATCTCTGAGAAGTACTCATGTCCTAGGGGTTCTAAATACTAGCAATAAAGCTACTTGCCATAAGCAATTTATAAGCACCAGGAATTAAACTAAAAAACAATTAGAAAATGAGAAGGCACTTAAGCAAGATCCAGTCTCAAACTTCTAGCTCACCAAACACTAATCCAAGGGGCAATAAGATAGAGCAATTTGAAAGCTACCTATATGGGGTCTCTGAAGTAGTAACAGTGGAAGTAATAAAGCAGATAAATGAAGCTCTAGAAAAACATCAAATCAGAAATGATTTCTCAGATAACTACAGATAGGTGACCATAATGAAAGACACAATGATTGACGTTAGAGCAGATACAGGTTTTTAAAAATAATAATAAAGGAGTTTAGGAAAGTAATGAAAGCCATGAATGCCTGACATAGGAAAGAAATGGAATCCATCAAACAGATTCAAGAAGATATCCAGAAGATTAAAAACTCCATTGAAAGTATACACAGTAGAATGAGCCAATATCAGGACAGAATATCAGATATTGAAAACAGGATTACAGTTAGCAATCGTGAAAAGAAAGATTTCTTTAAAAAAGCAAAGGACTACCAAAAAAATCAATCCAACAGCTGCTAGATGATGCACAGATTGGAGTCAGTGAAAAAGCAGGAGTTAACACAAACAGCCTGGTCACAGAAGTAAAGGTAGAAAACTTCCCAAGCATGGAAAAAGAATTGGACATACAGACAAGCGAGGCACTCAGAATTCCAGTTTGCCATGACTGAAAAATCTAGACCAAGGCATATACAAAATCCACACCAAGTCAAGATTTTAGAAAAATCAACACAACCATAGAATATTAAAAGCTACTAGAGAAAGTAATTAAATCACATTTAAAATCACATATAAGCCTATCAGAGTCACAGCAGACTTCTTAACACAAGCCTTCGAGTCAAGGAGAGTTTGGAGTGAAGTATTTCAAGTCCTAAAAGAAGACAACTTCCAACCGAGATCAATGTACAAAAAAAAACTATTCTTCAAAATTAGTGGAATAAGATACTTCCAAGACAAAGAACACCTGAAGAAATTCATGACCACTAACCAGCACTCCACAATATTCTGAAGGACAATCTAGAAAGAGATAATGTGGACTATACCTCGATGAATCCCAAAAGAATGAACCCACCAGGCAAAGCAAGTAATTAAATGGAAAACAGGAAAATAATGTGATAAGGATAAGTCAATACTCATCAGTTATAACCATCAATGTAAATGGTCTCAATACATCAATCAAAAGAAACAGACTGACAAAATGGATAAAAAAGCAAGATCCAACAATATGCTGCAAGAAACACATTTAATCCATAAGCTGAAAGTTGAAGGATGGAAAACAATACTCCATGCAACAGGAACCCAGAAAAGAGCAGGGGTCTACTTGCAGACAAAGTGGATTTCAACCCAAGATTGATTAAGATAGACAAAGAAGGTCACTGTATTCTTGTAAAGGGTACAATACAAGGGGAAGAAGTAACAATTATCAATATATAGGCACCAAATACCAGCATGCTCAACTATATAAAACAAATGTTAACAGCCATGAAAAATCAAATAAGCACTAATAAAATTGTAATGGGAAACCTCAGTACTCCATGTCATGAATAAATCAACTATACAAAGAAATCAACAAAGAAATATCAGAACTGAATCAAACTTGTGAACAAATGGACTTAGTAGATATCTACAGTATATAGTCCACCCCACAGCATATGAATACACATTCTTCTCAGCTGCACACAGGATAATCTCCAAAACAGACCACATACTGACTCATAGAACATGGTCAAGGAATTGAGGAAGAAAGGGACAAGAAAAGGAGTGCATAAACACGTAGAAATTAAATAATATCCTCCTGAACAACCAGTAGGTTACAGATGAAATTAAAGAAGCAATAAGATAGTTTCTACAATGGGAAACAATGAAAGTAGTCCTATGGGAGAAATTTCTAGCAGTGAGTTCACAGACTGAAAAAAAAAGCAAGCTCAAACAACCTAATGTTGAACATCAAGCCTCTAGGAAACCAAGAGCAAGACATGTCTAATGTCTTATATGAGGGAGGAACTTACAAAGATTCAAACAAAAATTAATGCAATGGAGATTAAGAAAATAATGCAAAGAATTGATAAGTCAAAGAGTAGGTTCTTCGAAGGATTAAATAAAATTGACAAGCTCTTAGCCAACCTTATCCAAAGAAAGGAAAGAAAAGATATCCATAAAATTTGGAATGAAAAGAGTGACATCACAACAGATCCTGCAGAAATCCAGAAAATCATCAGTACCTACTCAAGAAACTGTATTCTAATAATATGGAAAGCATGGAAGAAATGGACAGATTCCTGGTTATGTATGAATTACCTAAAGTTAAATCAAGAAGATATAAAAATTCTAAATAAACCCATATCAATCAATTAAACCAAAGATGTAATTAAAAACCTACCAACAAAGAAAAGTCCAGGCATTGACAGATTCAATGCTGAATTCTATAAGAAATTTAGAGAAGACCTAATGCTGCTACTTCTCAAACTCTTTAACAAAATTGAAAGGAAAGCAATACTCCCAAATTCATTCCTGGAAGGAAGTATTACCCTGATACCAAAACCAGAGAAGGAGACAACCAAAAAAAAAAAAAGAGAATTATAGACCAATCTCCCTAATGAACATGTGTGCAAACAGAATGCAGAAAAATCATTAAGAAAGTTATATACCATGTTCAAGTTGGATTAATCCTAGAGATACATGAACAGTTCAACATACACAAATCAATAAATGTAATACACCATATTAACAGAGCCAACGACAAGAACCATATGATAATCTCAATAGTTGCAGAAAAAACATTTGGCAATGTCCAACACCCACTCATAATAAAAACCCTACAAAAAATGGAATAAATACTCTTTATCTCAATCTAATAAAAGCCATCTATCACACACCAATAGCCAACATCATACTAAATGGACAAAAATGAAAGCTTTCACTCTAAAATTGTCACTGTCACCACTCTTATTGAGTGACCTCAAGACCACCACTCTTAGTGTTCTGGAAACACTAGCCAGAGCAATCAGACAAAAGAAAGAAAAGGAGTAAGAACATGAAAGGAAGCCGGGCGTGGTGGCTCACACCTGTAATCCCAGCTCTCAGGAGGCAGAAACAGGCAGATTGCTGAGTTCGAGGCTTGCCTGGGCTACATAGTGAGCTCAGAGCCAGCCTGAACTACAAAGCAAGACCCTGTCTCAAAAAAAAAAAAAAAAACTAGAATATGAAAGGAAGAAGTTAAAGTATCATTATTTGCTGATGATATGATACTTTGTATTAGAAGATTTCAAATACTCCATCAAAAGACTTCTGGATACAGTAAACAAATTGATTACCACAGCTGGATACAAAGTCAACATTCATATGTCAGTAGCATTTCTGTACATAAATAAGACACAGAGAGAAATTAGAGAAAAAATACCTTTCATAATAGTATCCACAAAAAATAAAAATATCCAGGAATCAATCTAATGAAGGAAGTAAAAGAACTTTATGTGGCTGGAGATATAGCTCAGTGGTTCTAGCGTCTGCCTCACAAGTGCAAGGTCCCGAGTTTGATCCCCAGTAACCACACACCACAATGCCAGGCATGGTGGCTCACACCTGTAGTCCCAGCACTTGGGAGGCAGAGGCAGGAGGATTGCTGAATTCAAGGGTTGCCTGGGCTACGAAGTGACCTCAAGACCAGCCTGAACTACAAAGCGAGACCTTGTCTCAAAAAAGTAAGAAGACCTCTACGCTGGAAACTACGGTACTCTGGAAAAGAAAATTGAAGAGGATATTAGAAAATGCAAAGACATTCCTTGTTCTTGGGGAGGAAGAATCAATATAGTGAAAATGGCCATACTTCCATAATTGTTCTACAGATTTAGTGCAATCCTGATCAAAATATCAAAAGCATACCTTCCAGAATTAGAGGAAAGCGATCCTAAAATTCATTTGGAACCAAAAGAGACCAAGAATAACAAAAGCAATTCTGGGCAACAAAGACAAAGCAGGGGACATTACAATCCCTGACTTGAAATTTTACTACAAAACTACTGTGATAAAAACAGCATGGTACTGGCAAAAAATAAAACTTAGATCCCAGGGTCAATGGAACAGATTAGAAGATGCATTAACAATTCCACACATCCTCAGCCATCTGATCTATGACAAAGGATCCACACACATTCACTGGAAGAAAGACAGCCTCTTTAATAAATGGTGCTGGGGGGATTTAACTCCATGGCACATCCCTGCCTGACAAGAGCAAGGTCCTGAGTTTGATCCCCAGGAAAATAAATAAATAAACAAATAAATGGTCCTGGAAAAAATTGTTTTTCCACATGCCAAAGATTAAAGCTAGAGGGCCAGAGATTTAGCTCAGTGGTTCCAGCATCTGCCCAGCAAACACAAGGTCCCTGGTTTGTTCCCCGATAACCACATACAACAATACCAAGCGTGGTAGTTCACGCCTACCAGCAATCAGTACCACATACCACAGTGCCAGGCATGGTGCTCACACGTGTAATCCCAGCATTCGGGAGGCAGAGGCAGGAGGATTGCTGAGTTCGAGGCTTGTCTGGGCTACATAGTGAACTCAGGGCCAGCCTGAACTACAAAGCCAGACCCTGTCTCAAATCGATAGATAGATGATAGATAGATAGATAGATAGATAGATAGATAGATAGATAGATAGATAGATAGATAGATAGATCTAGACCTCTATCTCTCCCCATACATTATACTAATATCAAAATGGATCAAAGATCTAAATATTAAAACATAAACACCTAATCCTAGAATATAGAGTAGGTAGAACTCTAAAAAGATTGGTGTAGGCAAAGACTTTATACACAAAACCCTGATCACACAGGAAACACCAAAGAATCAAAGACCACAGGTACCTGATTTTATTAAAAAGCTTTAGCACAGCAACATAAACCACCAACAGAGTGAAAAGGCAATCACAGTGTGAGAAATGATTTTTGCCAGCTGTTCCTCAAAGGCCTAATATGTAGAACATACAAAGAAAAAAAATCGTACACCCAGATTTAAAGACCCCATCCAAAAATGGACATTTGAAATGAATAGACACTTCTCAGATGAAGAAGTGGAAATGGCAAATAAATATATGAAAAACTGCTCGGCATCACTGGCATTTGAAAGATGCAAATTAAAGCAATACTGATATTCAAATCACTCCAGAAAGAATGACTGTTTTCAAGAAATCAGCCAATGCTGGCAGGGCCGGGGGAGAAAGGAACCTTCTCCACTGCTGGTTGGTCGGGATGTGGACTGATACACCCACTGTGGAAATTCCTCAGAAAACTGAAACTAGACATCCCATTCGATCCAGCTATTCCCCTTCTTGGGATCATTCCAAAAGAATTAAAAGCATCACAGCACAGGGATATATGCATAGCCACGTTCATAACAGCACAACTTGTACTAACTAAATCAGTGTGACAATCACTCTTTGTTTATATAACTGTCACCACAACACTGATTCGAGCTAGTGGTAACCTAGCTGTGTAATACCAGGGTGTCCGACTAGACAAGGGAGTTGACTATGGAACGTTCAAAGGTGAGCCTAATTGCAGAGCTGAATCATAAACTTTGTCCAAATGCCAAGTTCAAAGCAAACTTCCTTGTAGACTTATCTGCTACCAGATGTTTTCCAAGAAAGGTTTCCTGGTCTTTGCACTGAGTAGTTTTCTGGAATACGAGATATAGTAGGAGTCAGATCACAGGCCATGTGACCCCCGGGTTCCCTGGACACTGCTCACATCCCGTAGCACCCTGAGGGGCTGGGTGACTCAAGCCCACTTGTGACACTTGTTTGTCTCGTGTAGGGACAGAGCCCGGATCTGTCCTATGTCCACACCATCTGGAGAGTCGGCCATTGTGGTGCTCTTCTGTTAAAGGAAAGAAAAGGTGAATAAACAAATGCACAACAGACTGTGCCGGGGTGGGTATTTATTTGATTGTAGATAAGATCAAAAGTTATCTTCCTTGAAACATCAAGCAGGATCCTGGGAAGCAGACAATTTGAATTTATGTTCTGTGTGAGATCTTTGTTAATGATAGCTTTGCTAGAAACCTACATAGAGAGGTCTGGGGCTTCCAGGAAATGTTCTAGAAAGAGCAGGCTATCTGTTCCACACAGCCCTGGAAACAAGAGGGCGGGCAGGGGCTGATTTCCAGAGAGGATAAGATCAGCGAAGAGCAGATGCTGCTTGTGACCTCACAACTCTCTGATAGATTCCCGCTCTCTTCTGGTGACGCCTGAGCCCCCCGAGTCTCCAGGGCACCCAGGCTCCTTCTGTTGCTGCCCTGGGGCTCTGCTGTACCCTCCGACACCTGGCTGGGCTCTGGTTTTCTGTCAGAGTGACTTTGTGTGGTGCGTCAGAATCAGAGCTAACACCCGACTTTGTGTGAGAAAGGTGACAAGAGGCCTCACACACAGCCTGACCCTTCCCAACATGTGTTTCACATATATGAGAATTTAGATTGCTACCCAAGCTACTCGGCAGTCTCCCAGGTCAGGGGTGTTTCTTCCAGGACCCGGGAGCGCCTCTCCGCCGTGGAATCATCCGGAAAGATCGTCAGTCTGATCTCTCAAGAGTCCTCGAAGGAGATGGGCCTGATGTCAGGGGCCATGAGCACCCTTAGCAGCTTGTCTGCCAGGCAGCCAGACTTGTCCCAGTCTAGTTTAAATGCTTATTCAATAATTCAGTAACTATCCTTCTCTCTACCTTGTTGACAAGGTTTTCTGAGTTGGGGTGAATTTTGTTTTGTTTTTATTTTTTGGAGACAGGCTCGTGCTTTGTAGTTCAGACTGGCCCTGAGCTCACTATGTAGCCCAGGCAAGCCTTGAACTCAGCAATCCTCCTGCCTCTGCCTCTGCCTCTGCCTCTGCCTCCCAAGTGTTGGGATTACAGGCGTGAGCCACCACGCGCAGCATTGTGGTATGTGGTTACTGGGGATCAAACACGGGACCTTGCGCTTACCAGGCAGATGCTGGAACCACTGAGCTAAATCCCTGGCCCTGAACTTTGTTTCTGATTTCACTTCCCACACTTGCCTGGTACCGAGCACATGAAGTGGACATCAAGCCGAGGCACAAGGACAGGACCCACTGCTGAGTAACCAAGGTAGCCGGGCCAGCACTCGTGGCTTCTCTCCCAGACCCGGGCCCGGTGTTCACCTGTGGACCGTACACACGGAGCCCAGGACTCCAGGAACCCAGCTTGATGAGCAACTCGGCCAAGCCTGGACAAGGACGAGATGGAAAACCTCCAGCTTCTCCGTCTTGTCTCCTCTCTTCACTCTGGGCCATCCAGAGAAGGTGCCAGCAGCGTGGGATCCCGCGCTGTCTCCATCAGCGGTGCCACAGGACGTGCCCTGACAACACCGTGTAAATTCTCAGCCCCACAGAGGCGCTGACCTGCACCCGAGGGCCGTGTTAAACCAATCAGCACTTTCGGGATCCCCCAGAAGAGAAGAGCCTGTGTGGTCAGAGTCCTGCCCCTTGCCTGCTGCTCCCCGGCCTTTTTAGAACAATCGCGGCGCTGGGGCCCGTGATCCACCCCAGGAGCCTTTCCGGCCTCCTCATTTTTAACTGTCACCGGCACACTGAGCCTCTTCACGCCCTGTCCGCTTTCATGCTTCCTCCCCTGGCTCCTTCCTATCCACCGAACCCTCTTTCAGCCAGTGCAGTTTTGAGAGCAATTAAAGCGAAAGAGGCCGGTGAAAGCTGGGCGGCCGCACGCTCGCTGGAGCTGGCGAGGAGCTGTCCCTTCGGAGCCCGGTGATACCTTGTTTCCATTAGAAGCCCCGACTGCAGACAGGGGCCCCCTCCGCTGGGGTGGGAACTGGGACCGCGCTCCGGAGGGGAGCAGCTTTCCAGCTGAAGGGCGTGTCACTAAAAATGCTTTTCCATTACGATGAGTCAGTGCCCAGGGTTTTCTTTATTAAGCAAAGATCCCTCCCACGCGGGCTCAGGTTTTTTGGCCTCTAAAGCAGCGTGTCCTCGTTTACTCTGGGAACATCCAGGACGCCCGGTGACTGATGGCAGCGCTCGGGCAGCACACGCCGTGCCAGGGCCCCGCGGGTCCGGAGGGAGGGGCTTACTGCGCCCCCGGCCGCCTCGCTTGCAGCTCCTGGGCCGCAGAGGGGCGCGGTGGCTGCAGGAGGAGACACGGGGTGCTCAGGCCTGCGGCCAACTTCCTAAACGCGCAGAGCTTTGCCGCCAGCCTCTGCATCCAAACGCTTTCTCAAGGTCAGCCTCTTGCCTCCTAAGTGTCTTTTGGAAGCTTAATTTCAAATCTCTTATGACCAAAAGTATACGTACAGCTGCGTAGAGTGGCGCATGCCTGTAATCAGGTGGCTGAGGCAAGAGGATCAGCCCAGGTTCGAGGCCAGCCCGGGCTACATAGTGAGTTGGAGGCCAGCCTGAACTACAGGGGGAGACCCTGTCTCAGAAAAACAAAACACCTGTGCCCTCAGCCAGGGCCGCCCCACGCCAGCAGGTGGCAGGCCTGAGACTTGGGCCAGATCTACCGCGTGGAGGAAACCTAAACTCAGCCTCACAGAGCAGTCCTGGAGGAGAGTCAGGAGAAAAATCTAAAGGTTTCCTTCTGAAGCTTAAGCTGCACTTGAAAAGAAAGCCATTGGCTCCATACCTTACAGAAGAGGCATCTTTGCCAAGAGAGGCAACACTTGTTTCTCCGCTCTGCCCTGGGTGGTTACTTAGCCTCTCTGTCTCCCAGTTTCCTCATGGAGATGATAAGTGTCTGAGCAACAAGAAAAGCCTGCAGCATAGCTGGCTTGAGATGGGGCTGAATAACGTTGCCATCACAGTCAGACCTCCAACACCCTGACCTTGACGCTTTACCCCAAGTCGTACCTGTGAGCCCCGAGTTAGCCCCGAACCCACACTGCCAAGTCCAGGTGGGAAGTCGTCTCATCCTATGCTTCCACTGCAAGGCTATCTCTTCGTCCAGCTCACCTGGGACGCCTCACCTGGCTGCCCCTGTCCCTGACTCCACGTTCTTCTCTTTCCTCTTTGTTATTTACATATTTAAAATTTTTAGATTGGCTTTTTGAGACAAGGTCAACTGTCTAGTCCAGGTTGACCTAGAACTTCCCGTAATCCTCCTGTCTGAACCTCTCAAGTGCTGGGAATAAGGGTACATACCGTCCAGCCTAGCATTACTTACATGTTTTTAATTTCTAATATTTTGTTTTATTGTTCATTTATTTTGTCTTTAATTATAAAAACAAACATCCTCATTTTTAATTTGTAAAAGTACAAGGGCGTTAGTGAAAGGATGTAGGAAAATCATTTAGTACCCTCCTGAATTGCACAGCAAAGATCAAAGGCCAGAAATTCCTGCAGCGTGAGGTTGGAACATCTGGAGGCTAGGGGAGGCATGCACCAAAGTTAGAAGTTAAGAAGCACCGTCTGCCGGTCCCTGGGAGATGTCTGCCTTCTGTCCTGTGGCCCTGGATCCTGGTCCCGTCTTGTTAACTGCACCGGCCTTGTCCACTACTTGAGACCTTCTGATGATTTGTGTTTTTGTTTGGGGAGTTGAGACAGGGTCTCACTATTTAGCCCAGGCTGGCCTTAAATTCATGGAGTTCCTCCTGTCTCAGCCTCCAGAGTGCTGGGATAATAGATGTGCAGCCACACCCAGCTGGCACTCTGCTTTTGAGAATTCCTTTTGATCCCTTTTGCTCTGGGTGGGTGGGAGCTTTTCTGTCTGCCCATGTCTCTGGCTCGTTTACTTGGCCTACCCCATGACTTAAAAGGCCCTGCCTGTTCCCTAAAAGGAAGGACACACCCTTCCCTGAGGCGGCAGACAAGGTGTGAGGCAGCCCAGCCTCACTGCTGGGCCTTGCTGCTTCTCCCCCATCTGCTTTGCCAGCCACAAAGACTGAACGTGCCTGGCTTTAGGGACAGTGGCTCTGATGAACCCTGCCATGCACGCAGCACCGCCCCCACTGAAAACCACCCTGACACCCACTTCTGTAAGGTCCCCTCTTCTTATGTGGTGATTGCCAGAGCCCTCCAGCTCTGCCTCTAAGATCTTCCCACCCCAGTTTGATGATGATGATGATGATGATGATGATGATGATGATGATGATGATGATGATGATTTTGCTGTCAAGGATTGAACTTGGGACTGCATGCTTGTGAATGGGCACCAGAACCACTGAGCTAACTCCCCGACCTCCAGTCTTTCATTGGGGCTCACTGCACAGGCAGAGACCGTTTCAGTGGGCAGGGCCCCTCCAAGCCAAGATGTTCCTCTGCTAATGTACAATACAAGCAGTCAGAGCTTCATTTTATCGGGTTAACAGAAAAACATGACCTTAGAGAAACATGCTGAGCGCTGGGAACCTGGGCCTGTAACCCCAGAGCTCAGGAGGCTGAGGCAGGAGGATATGGAGTTTGAGGCCACCTCAGGCTACATCGTGAGTTCAAGGCCAACCTGAACTGCACAGTGAGCTACTGTATCCCCCAACAAAACAAAATATTTCATCAAGGTCAGAACTGCATATTGAATCAAAAGTAAAGAATCTAATTATTGCGAGAATACATTTGCCAAGCCACGTTCATGCCCTCAAATTCCGATTCTCCAGTACAGAGAGATGGGTGTTATTTTGTCTCATCTACAAACCCTTTCCTCTCTGGTTCAGGACTTGGGTGGATTCTTTTCTCTTCCCCTTCCCCTGTGCAATGCTCCACGCCAACCCTCAGTGTGACCCCTACAGCAACACCGCTGCCCTTGTCCTGTGGGTGGAGTTTGTGCCAGTCTTATGGCACCTCCTGCCAGAGCTTGGTGGCTTCCGGACACTTCTGAGGCTGCTTCTCTGAGCCCTGGTTGTCAGTTCCCGTCACCTAGACCTGGCTCCGGTCTGGCATCTTCCAGCACCTTTGGAGCGATGGGGAAGTGGGGGCTGGGCACACAAGTCTGCTGCCATCTGAGGAACTGGTTCTGCGTGAGTCCAGCTCCCATGTCCCAGGGAGGTCTGTTGTCATTAAGGCAAATGCTGTGGGCGCCATGTTCCCAGAGGTTGGTGACATCACTGGGGCTCTGCTGCAGGCCTGGCCCATCTGCCCACTTGCCCCTTGTGCCCTTTGAAAATGACAGCAGCCTCGTGGGCCTCGAGGAGAAACCCCTTTGCCTCGGCCTCTGTCCCACAGGGCTGCTTTCTCCACCGGCACCAGGACCCTGGGGGAGGCTCTTCCCTGCTCTGGCTCTGCAGGACTGCGACAGGGCCTCCGGCTCTGCTCACCAGGGACCCTCGGCACACAGCTTCCTCAGTAGAAAGACCAGAATCGCCATAAGATCTGCAGGGTCCCTGTGCTTTCTGGGGACCAGGCGAGGGAGGGAGGGAAAGTGACCCAGGCCCTGGGGTTCCCATGTGTACAGATAGGAGCCGAGGCAGCAGCGCCGTGGTGACAAAGGCCACACCGAGGAACACGGAGCTATCTGGGCGGCAAACACTGACACACACCGTGTGCAGAAATCTGCCCTGCAGGTGCTCATGTCTCATGTTTATTCCCTGCGGCTCAAACACAACTTTGAGAATATTTTCTAAAAAGACTAAAACTGTACTCTCTTAAAGTTCCCAGCAGCCAGACTGACCACCCTTTTAAGAAGTGCTGATGATTTTATTGCTACATAGACAATGTTAAAGATAACTGAAAAAGAAAAAAGTATACATATATATATATTTTTTATTTTTATTTATTTATTTTTTTTTGCTTTTTGAGACAGGGTCTTGCTTTGTAGTTCAGGCTGGCCCTGAGCTCGCTATGGTGCCCAGGCAAGCCGCTGCGGACTCAGCAATCCTCTTGTCTCTGCCTCCCGAGTGCTGGGATTACAGGCGTGAGCCACCACGTCCTGCATTGTGGTATGCGGTGTTGATTGTTGGTGGGCGTGTCTCCACACCCAACATTATATGTAGTAACTGGGGTTTGAACTCAGGACCTTGCGCTTGCGAGGCAGGCGCCAGAACCACTGAGCTAACCCTCCGGCCCTACATATATTTTTTTAGTGCTGGAAACTGAAGCCAGGGCCCATGCTTTGGAAGCAAATGCTCTACTACTACTGAGATACATTCCCAGGCTCCTAAAAATTTTGAGTCGGGGTGGTAGTGCATATCTGTAGTCCCAGCACTCAGGAGGCTGAGGCAGGAGGATTGGCATGAATTTAAGGCCAGCCTGAACTACATAGTGAGACCCTATCTCAAAAACAAAAATTTTATTTTTAATTTTGAGATAAGGTCTGGCTAAAGTGCCCAAACTCTCCTTGAACTTGCTATTCTCCTGCCTTTGTTTCCAGGTAGCTGAGATTAAGAATTCTACTCTCTCCCTGGGTGTCTTCATTCCTGTTCGTAATCCCAGCACTCAGGTCAAGGCCACTTGGTGTTATACAGTGAGCCCACATCTTAAAGAAAAAAAAATTTAAGTGAAAATTCAAAAATTCTGCTCTTGGGGCCGGAGGGTTAGCTCAGTGGTTCCGGCGCCTGCCTCGCAAGCGCAAGGTCCTGAGTTCGATCCCCGGT
>PVIC010018850.1:0-18901 GCA_004025085.1 Thryonomys swinderianus
GCACTGGAACCACTGAGCTAAATCTCCAGCCCTTTCCTTATTTTTTTATTGTCAATTTATGTTAAATATAGAATAATCAGGCTAGTTTGAGCACAAGTCTGGCTGGCAGAGGTCATTTATCGTTCTTCAGGTTACTGAATTGTCCCTGAGGGCTAAAATTAGTTGTTTTCCTCAATTTTTTGACACTAGTGATTACTGCTCAATCAACAATTCAAAACACAAAAAGCAAAGGTCTAGTGGGGACAGGGAAGGTCAGAAACATTTACAAGAAATGTTTAGCTGTTGATTAATAGCTACTTGCATTATTCAGCCAACAAAGATTTACTATTCAAAAGATGCTACTTTGAAAGCAGTTGGATCATTGTATAAACAATTACATTTATTCTTTGCTTTTATACATTCTAATGTGTAGCTGAGACACTATACTCTTATCACATGGTTATGGAAAATTATAAATTTGGTGCCATGAAAAGGATATGGAATTTTATCTAACTTGAGATAAAACAGATCTGAGTATACAGTATCTGTAGAATAGATTTGAGTACAGAGTGGTACTGTGGCTCAAAAACAATTCTTTCCACAATTCTGGTCATATGCCTAATTAGAAAAGAATAAAATCAAATTCATTGGTAAGGTTCAATGTTGACCTTATCAAAAAATTTGACTTGGTTCTCATACCATTCAGTTTATGACCAGAATTGTGGAAAGAGCTAAATTCATGGACTGAGGTACCGCTGTATCAATTTTGACATTGGTTAAGGAAGTATTTTTCACATAAATTAATAGAAAAATATACCAAAATAAGACCTATTCAATTTTATAGGAGTTCAAAGTTTTTATTATTCAAAATAGAGATAAAGCTTAATTATTAGAACAGCTAGCCTGTAGCTGATGGTGCTACCCACACAACAAATGAGTGCCCCATGGGATGGAAGTACCTGATATTTGTATTGGTAGAGTTTTAGAATGTTGGCTGCAACTACATCTACTAAAAGTTCCTACCCCATCTCCTTGCTTCTATTTTTCCAAATAGCAGCACTCTGAAGTGCAAGCTATGATTCCCACTAGGAGTGGGAGGCCTCAGAGGCTACTTTACTATGAGGCACTAGCAACTGGAGGCCTCTCTACTTTGCCACTGATGGACGAGGTGAGCAACATATCATAGAATATGTTTAAACAGTTTGTGATGCAATAGCTGGAAAGTTCAACCCTTAGCTTGCTTCCATTATTTTCTAGAATTTATTTTTTTTGAACATAATGTAGCATTGGTAAGACCAGAGTTTTCATATTTTTGATCACTGTAGTATTTCCTTTGCCTAGCAAATAATTGCTTTGCTGTAAGCACATCATGGGCAGCCACTAGATGAAAGAGTATGCTCTAATTTCTATTACACCTGCTTGGGTTTTCCTTTTTAATCTACACCTACCTTAATGTTTAGCTCATGGTAGGTATTAAGGAGAAAACAATGTCCCAGGTTGTAAAGGCTCTTATAGAGTAGGCTAGATAATTTAGAATATTATTTAAATATATTAAAATCCACTACAATGTTAGAATTATTAGATTTTCATTTTTGAGCACAAAATTCCTGCTTCCTATTTCTTCTTAGGACAGCTATACTCTCCTACACATCCAATATTCCTGTTCTGAAGTGATACAACACTGTCCCCATCTCCTTAATTCTTAATACTTTGCCAAAAACTTCCAGCTTTAATTTCGGCTAGATCAATCATATTCTTTCTTTCCCACTGAATTAGGGCTTTGGTTATCCACGGAATTATAGTTGATAAACTCATATTTTTTTGTCTTTGGTATATAGTTCATCTAAGTTATAGGCCTATTGCCAATGCATCGTACAAAACTGATTACTCTAATTAACTAAACAAATACTTCCAATAGCTCCTCTTTGATTGTAGACAAAAATTTAAAGACCCAATTAAAAAAAGGGCATCTGAAATGAACAGACATTTTTCAGAGGAAGAAATAAAAGCAGCTAAAAAGCATATGAAGAAATGTTCAACATCACTAGTCATTCAACAGGAGAAGATGAAAACAACACTGAGTTTCCATCTCACTCCACAAAGAATGGCTGCTATATTGAAATTAACCAGCAATAAATGCTGGCAAGGCTGTGGGGAGAAAGGAACCCTTCTCCACTGTTGGTACAACCACTATGGAGATCAGTATGGAGATTCCTCAAAACACTTGGATTAGAGGTCCTATTTGACCCTGCTATTCCCATTAGATATGTACATGAAAGAATTACAAGACTCATACCACAGCGACATATGTGCACCCATGTTCATAGCAGCTAAGTTTGTGATAGCTAAATCTTGGAACCAACCCAAAAGTTCCTCAACTCTAGACTGGGTAAAAAAGTTTAGAATTTTTTTTTTTTTTCCTGAGACAGTGTCTCGGTTTGTAGTTCAAACTGGCTCTGAGCTCACTTTGTGGCTCAGGCAAGCCTCAGACTCAGCAATCCTCTTGCCTCTGCCTCCCGAGTGCTGGGATTACAGGCTTGTTCCACCTAGCCCAGCATTTAGAATTTTTTTAAAGTATAGTACAACTTATTATTTTCCATATCCATTCAAATAAATAGTGACATTTAATCCTTGTGAGATAAGCAAAGTTGTTCTTGTTTTTAAAAGAGAGCTTCAAATATAAAGAAATATTTGCAAAATTACTACAGAGAATTAACATTCTTCCTCCAAATCTACTCACAATATCAGTTTCTCACATTTGTGTCATTATTGCTCCATAGATACTGCTGGACCATCTGTGAATGAATGACATTTTTTCTTTTCTTTTAAAGAGATACTGGGGATTTAACTCTGGACCTTCTGAACTGAACTGGATCTCTTTTATTTTTTTATTTGAGATAGGATCTCATTAAGTTGCCCTACATGGGCTCAGACTTTTTTTTTTTTTTTTTTTTGTGGTATCCGGGATCCAACTTGGGCCTTTCTGCATCCAAGGTTGGCACGGTACCCCTTGAGCTAAATCCCCAGACCCCAGACTTGACAGTCATTTGCCTCAGACTTCCAGGGTGCAGCGTACAGGTCTGCATCACCAGGTTTAGCTTTTTTTTGCCCCTTTTAATTCCAAGATACTTATTTCATGAAATATTTATGAAGATCAAGGGCTTTCTGATATAGCTCTAGTAAACTTATCAATATTAGACCATTTAATATTGATATAATTCTAATTATGTTTTATCATACATACAATATAATTATTAAAATATAGGACAATATTATGGATTTTTTTTTTGAGACACGGTCTCACTTCGTAGTTCAGGCTAGCCCTCACTATGTATCCCAGGCAAGACTCGAACTCAGCAATCCTCCTGTCTCTGCCTCCTGAGTGCTGGTATTACAGGCGTGAGCCACCACACCTGGCACAATATTATGGATTTTATTTATAATTTGCCATTTTTCCAAAAATTGTCCTTCCTAGATTTTTAAAATCCCAGTCCAGTACTAATTCTAGGTTAAACACTACATTTAATAAGCCTGTCTTTTTAATCCCCTTTGGTATAGACTAATTCTTTAGCTTTTCTTTGACTTCACTACAGTAATATTTGTGCTAATTTCCCTTAGTTTTAATTTGTTTATGCTTCTTCATGATTACATTTAATTATACATTTTTGTCTGGAAGACTAAGAAAATGCTACTTGTACTTCTCAGTGAATTATACCACAAGGCTTGTGAATGTCACTTGGTCCCATTATTGGTGAATTTAACCTTGGCCTCTTGGGTGATGTCTACTAGATTTATGCATCACAAGAAATGTTTTTCTATCATGATTAAGAATCTACAGATTATAAAAATGGTCTAAAGTACCTCTCATTATTGAGTGCATTACCCTTTTCAGTATGACTTCGCAATTTCTCCCTTCAAGACACAGACTATCCTAATTGAGGCAGCCAAGGTAGATAACCCACAGGACTTTGAGACAGATTTCCATCATTTTGGGCCAAGTTTGGAACATAATTTCTGGGGAGTCATTTTGGTAGTACATAAATGTAAATTTTCCCAGTTACATTTATAGTTCTTGCTTAAGCTAAATATTAGAAAGGCTGCAGAATAGAGTTGCTTCTTTTCATAGAGATGAACAGTGTAAGCATGGGCGTGTCTGTTTCAAGGATTCAAACTAGTGAGTAGCTGGGCTAGTACTAGAATTAGTCTTTTATCTGCTGGTATACAGCTTGAGCTCTTGGGCTCAAGGTATTTTCTTGCTTTAGCCTCCCAAGAGCTTAAATACAATTTGCTGATGTTTTGTAATCGTGGTATGAGGGGGACAGGATGGAAACTGTAGTTGTTATTTAAAATGATCATTCCTTCATAAAAAGGTCCATATCACTCTAGAAATTGCCCTTTCTGAATATAATCAAGAGTATCACTGATTTAATGCATCGTAACTAACAGTATCATTTCTGCCCAAAATAGCTCTTTAATATTTTTGATACAGCTACCATATCCTCCTCGACTCTGCCAAATAAACCGTAAAACACGTGAGGAGACAGTAAGAAAAGGTCTCTGCCAACTCTACCATTAGGAATAAGAAAACAAATTGGATCGAGTCAAGGGCCCAAAGGAACTAACCACGAGTACACAATCTAACAGGGATTTGAACACAGCAGTCCCAGTTTTTTAGAGTTGCTCCTTCATGATAGTCTGAGACAGAGCTCAGCTCTTGCGGATGTTGTGCCCTAAGTTTGGCACTTTCCTAAAATGCTTACATTTATTTAAATACTATTTAGCACCACGGATTTTCCGCTGCATTCCACAGTAGTTTAGGCACGCGAGCTTTCAGGTACTTGGGTATGCACGCGGTCCATGGGTTAACTGTCACATCCATCTGCCTGAGAAAGAAACTCAAGGTCCCACTTTTTAGATTACCTCTGGCTAAAAGTGTAAAACCGCAGTGAAGCACTCTAGATGCTCAGCTCTGTGATGGTGGCAGCCGCCTTCTCCAACTAGGATCCTGTCCGGGCGCGTGAACCGTACTGCACAAGAGGCCAACCCCGTCTTTTCTGCCTGAAGGCGCCCAAACCTCAAACTATAAAGTTCCTCGGCGCCTCTCCCCACGGAAGAGCCGGCGGCAAGGGCGGGGCGGCTGGAACTTTCCCCGAGGGCAGCCCTGACCCAGCTCCCACCCAGGCCGGCTACCGCAGCGGGCGCACGCCGGGCGCTTCAGCCGCTTCCGCCCAGCGCGGCCCGAGGTGCCGGGGTCTCCACTCACGCTCCGGGCGAGGAGCCCACCCCGCAGTCGCCCTTGGGGGCCGCGCCTGGCAAGTATCGCGGGACTTGTGCACGTCGCAGGCTTGTCAGCCCCGGGAGCAGTGGAGCGCGCTCGGTGCGCACCGCCCAGCCGGGAGGAGGGGACGGGAGGGAGGGCCGGGGGTGCTGGTTACGTAAATGATCCGGCCCAGTGAGAGGCCTCCGGGCCGGGCTGGGAGGGAGGGGCCGCGCCGGGGGGAGGGGCTGCGGGCGCGGGCCGGGGGGCGGGGGCGGGGGCGGGCGCGGGCCGGGGCGAAGTGACCGGGCGGCGACGCTGCGAGGTGACAGCGCGCCGGGCGCCCTCCTCTCCCGCGCCTCCTCGGCCTCGCCGCGCCGGCCGAGCCTCCCGCGCCGCGCGCTATGAGGGAGCCTCTCGGGGGCTGGCCGAGGCCGGAGCCGGCTCGCGGCGCTCGCGGGCAAGTGTGAGCCGGGGCGGGCAGCGCGCGGCGCGGCGGCTTCCAGGTGAGCGCGGTGGGCGAGCCCCGCGCCTCTGGCCGCGCCCGCTGCACCCACCGGGGCTGGAGCCCGCGCGGACCGCCTTCTCTTCGCGGGATCCTCGGCACCACAGCAGGTCTCCGTCTCCGTCTCGGTCTCTCCCCTCTTCTTCCCCGGGCTGGGTTGGGACGGACCCTTGGGGCGGCCGGAGTGGCGGGCTGGGCGCCGCGAAGTCCCGCAGCGAGAGTCGGCGCGGAGCCGGACCCCGCTGGGCAAGGCAAGGGCCGGCGGGCCGCGGGCGCTCTCGAGGGAGCTGAGGCGAGCCGGCCCGCGCCCCCGGAGCCGCGGAGCGTGGCGAGGTGCGGAACTTTCCGCTGCCGCCGGCTTCTGGCCGGCTCTGCCGCTCGCGCGGAGCTAGAGCGCCGGTTCGGTCCGCGCCCCTGTCGAGTCCGCGGCGGGCACAGCTTGGGCTCTCCGGCAGGCAACTTTCTAGCGCCGGCTGCGGGCAGCCCGGGCTGCGGTGCCGGCGTTGCTGCTCGGCCCCAGCGCCGAACTCACTCTGCTTCTTGGCTGTTCCCCTCGACGGTTGCCTGCTTTTCCTGCCCGTCTTTGCCCGTTTCTTTCAGTGCCCCGTCCTTACTGATTCCTCTGGTTTCCGTCTCTGATTGAGTTTCTGTCCACCTGACAGACTTTGGTTCCTCCTCACCCAGCCACCTCATTCATTCCGTTTCCGCCGTCTTTCTCGGGATATCTCTATGTCCCTTACTCAGCTTTGCTGGCTAGTTTCTCGGTCGCACAGCCCCTCCCTTCCCCCTGGCTGCCCACATCTCTTGTCTTTCCTCTGTACCCCGTCCACATCCCGAGGCTCTTGGAGTCAGAGACGCACTCCTTGGTTATTCGGGACATCTCTGAGGGCAGAGATTTCTGTTTCCCGGGCCGGCAGGACGCAGGGATCGGTCGAGGCAGTCTGCCCTTATCTGGTCCTTCGGACCCCCCCCCCCCCAGCGTAAGGGTTAGAGCCCCGGGCTCCGTGCTGTCCTCCGCGCTCCAGGTCCAAGGGCGCTGGCAGGAGCTCCGGAGCTCTGTGGCTGCTGGTCTGTATGAGGGAAGCTTGGGGGAGCCCCTTTCGGGCTCGCTTTGACCGTGGCTAGGTGGAAAAGGCTGTCTCCAAAATCACAGGCAGCCGCAAGGTAAGAGTCAATGGACTGACAAACAGAAGCTCCTGGGTTCAGGAAAAACTAATCTGCAAAGGTTGGGGTATTTCGGTGATAGCAGAAAGGTTCTCTGGGGACAGAGGACGCATGCCTGCCTTCAACTGTCTTTGCTCAATCCTTAGGAGAACAGTTGCCTGGGAGAGATCTCAGTCACATTTACCAGAATGTCTTAGACGTTTTTTTGCTGGGATAAAGATGCCCAACCCGACCTCTTGAAATTTCTGGCTCCCTTGGATTCCTCAGATTTTCAACTTTATGTGAAATTCGCCTTTGTGAAAGCTCTCTAGCCCTCTTTCTCTTTTCCTCTTCCTCGCATCTCCTTTGGTTGTCCGTGTCCATGCCCTCTAGTGTTAAAGAAACCTGCTGGTTTGAGAATATTGAAAAGTAAGGGCGACCTCCTGGTGATTAACTTTGGGATTTTCACCTCCAGGGTTCTTTCCTTATGATAGCCTATTCCTTTTGTTTGCTCAGTGACTTTTGCATTGTGTTACGGATCTTTCCTTCCTCCCATGTCTTTAAACTCTTCTGTGCCTGAGTAATTAGAACCTTACTATGGAAACACTGTTTGGCTTCAGAGTGCATATTTCTGGAGAATTTTTGTAGCTTAAAATCATCTCTAATTTTTTTTTTTTTTTGAGACAGGGTCTCACTTTGTAGTAGTTCAGGCTGGCCCTGAGCTCACTATGTAGCCCAAGCAAGCCTCGAACTCAGCAATCCTCCTGCCTCTGCCTCCCGAGTGATGGGATTACAGGCATGAGCCACCACACCCAGCACTGAGGGGGTGTGGTACTGATTACTGGTGGGTTTGAGTCACCATGCCCAATATCATACCATTGTATGTGGTTACCAGGATTGAACCAGGGACCTTGTGCTTGCTAAGCAGGCAGCAGAACCCCTGAGCTAAATCTCTGACCCCTAAATGTTTTTTTTTTTTTAAGTGAATTACTCTGTAGTGTTTGCCATAAACTAAGATTTCACATCTCTCCCTTACACTTCCTTTAACTCCACTGATAATTTCCTGGCCAATCCTGCTCCTGTTTAATTCACTATATCTATGTCACTCCAGGGCTTCAAATGGCTGCCTCAGTAAGGGCACTTTGTCTCAGATCAGGTTTGGAGAGAAAGAAGAGAAATTACAAAATTAAAATTACAGGATGCTGCTGTGTACATTAATTCCGAATGAGAAAATCGAGGGGAGAGCTGGTTTTGTGTCAGGTATGCAGACCCTAGGGAAGTGTGGTAAAACTAGTAAGTGCTTAATGAAAACTTGTTGGTTGAATGAATAGCGTGTAGCTGATTATAGACTTCCAAGTCACCCAGCTGTGTAGATGAACCTGTGTACTAGAAGTTGAACTCTCCCACTATTTCCTGTTTATTTAATTTTCTATGGATAGGAATTGAGGAGATGTAGAAGGAATATTAAAACAGAAGTTTTCTCTTGTTTCTTGCTCATCTCACTCTTTAATTTGTACTTCTCTGGAAGTCTTTAACTTGGCTGATACTCCTTGAGAAATGCATGTAGAGATTCTGATGGATGGCATCTCAGTCTTCATATTTGAAAGGGAATTGAGATATGGTGTCATTTTGGAGGAATAGTTTCATGTGCTATTTAATAAAGGAGAACTTTTCTTTTTTAATTTCACTAACATATATCAGCTTAAAATATTTGTGGGTTACAAATTGCTATGTAGGCTGAAATTATTTACTCTCAGATTTCTTTGTTGCTTCATATATATATATATATATACATACATACATCTGTGTGTGTATATGTGTGTGTATTATATATATATGAGAGTTGTGATATTACATGCATTTGAGGGTTTGCCAGAGTCAATGGAAACAACGGTCCTAATTCAACTGTAACAAGAAGTAATCCATAGGTTACTATATTTTTGGATGATATAATATAATCTTTTAAAATATTTGGAGATTTGTCATGATTCTTGCTCAGAGGCATATTCAAAGCAATTCTGTTTAAAAAAGTTCCTTGCTACTGTCTTCTATTCAATTTTGGCATTCAAATTCACAAGAATAATCAAGTGAAAGATCTGATATGGGTTGAAATGTCTGTTTCTTACATATTTAACTTTTTAACTTGATGTGATTTCAAGTTAAATAGTTAATATCAGAATGGAAGATCATGCAAACTGGATTATCAGAAGTAGTCACTGTAGCAAGAACATTTTCATGTAGTAGAGGTTATGAAATAATAAAAACTTGGGGATTTTAGGGAGAGGATACAAGAATGAGCAACAAATGAGTATTTTTATTCTTTTTAAAATAAATGAAGTTGGTCAAATGAAGAGAAAACCAGTGTTCCTGAATTGTAAAAACAGTAAAAATAGTGATTCAGAGTGAAGCATGAGTAAAGTCTTTTCATCCTTTATGAAAGTAGACAGTTCCTGTAATTGTGTCCTTTAATGAATTTGCCTTACTAGATCTCATATTCTCAGGTGACATCTCTTGTAACAAACAGTGCACTGTTGACTGTGACTTTTAATACATCACCTTCTTGGATTTGTGTCTCTGTTGGTTGTAATGTGTAGGATCTTAAACCTAATGAGATCTAACAGGGTCGTGGCTTTGAAGTCTGAGTGACCATATGCCCATGTGTGTCAGGATTTTAATTGGGTTTTGCTTACAAATTCTTCCTTCTGCTTTTGTTATCAAAATAAGCACACATGAAACATCAGTTTAAGACCTAAATTTATGTAATTGTATGGGCTCTGATAATCTCTTCAGTGACATTTCTAGGGTGCTCTATCTTCTCCAGCCAAGCATGTGCATATAGACACCTGCACTGTCAAATACATGTTTGAGATAGAAAATTTTATGTAAAGATCGGGTACTGTTTGCTTTGATAGAGCATTTATCATTTAATACAGTAGGCTTCTATTTACCATTTCTGTGTTCTGCTACTCCAGAACTGGCATATGCATTTCTGAGAACCTAACTTTCTATAGTAAAATTTCACACGTAGAAAATTCAATGACATCTATGAAAATGAATGTCCACTTTTAGTTCAGTAATAGTTGGTGATCCATTTGTTGCATTCTAAGTAATTATCTTTGAGAGCGGAAGTATAAACCAAACAGACTTTATTCATTTTTCATTTCTTTCTCACTTAGATTGTTATTTATAATAATATATTTGATTGGTCTGTTGAGAACTGGAAATGATTAAAGGTGACTAAAGGTACTTACTTTGTTCTGATCAATGCTCTAATCTTCCTAAATTCATTTTTGGCTGAGTTTTGCAGATAAACTTTTAGTGTATCATGGAGTATATGTATTTAAGCTGACCTTTTTGCCTTCTAAAACTTCTTACTACAAATGGCTGAGAGGATAATGGGTCTTAAAATTTAAATTGTAAGTTAAAATAGGGAGAAATAGTTTCCTTCAAGGGCCCAGCTTCACTCAAATGTCCACATAATTATAGTCTTCACAAACTTCACAAACTTGCTCTTAATGTCTGTCCTGCTGTAATCATGTACCCTTTACAATAGAACTGAAATAAGATCCAAAATAGCATTTTAAAGTAGTTTCATGGAAATGGATAGCTTGAGAGTGAAATAGAGAATGATAGTGAAATAGAAAGATACGAGCATATTATGTAATATGTAAGATTATTCAACATACTGTTCATAGTAAATAAATACTCAGACTTCGTTTGGTATTTTTTAAAGAAATGTTTAACACTAGGCTATAGAGGAGCTGTCCAAGGTATATCATGGTTTTAACATGATGGGGTATTGATGGGGACTCTGTTTCATGCATTATACTACCTTAAACTGTCACTTAAGTCTTATTTAAATCCTTCTAGAGTATTACAGGAAAAGTTTGAATTGTGTATTGGCACACTGGTGAACATACTACATATGGTGAGTAGCCACTGTGAAAATAAGAATTTAAAGCATAGTCTACACAATCAAAAATCATCGAAATTACACCACAGAGATAGTTGTAAATGTCAGTTTAGTTTTGCCTTGTATTAACTGCAATGATTTTATAAGCAGATCATGTCTTTTTTGTTAATAAAATGAATTTGGACATATGAAGGGGATTATGTAGCTTCTTGTAGATCAGAAGCATAATAACTGATTTAATTTCCTCTTGAGGTTTTTATTACATAATTAGTTTCAGATAGAGAGGATGAGATTTATACGACTATCAAGACCTTAGTGCAATACTACCAGTAGTTCCAAGAAAGAAAAAATACATGTAAAGGCATATCCTTTCCAACTTATTTAAGAGAAAGTTAAAAATGGTGAACTGCATTATAAACTGGTTCAATGAAATCACTGGATGCTTACTTTGTACTTATGCCTTGGTAAATAAAGTCTTACCACATTTTGTCCTTATGACAACCATATCAGTCACAAATAACCTTCCCATGGCATGAATGACTGCTCACTTGGTCACACTCATATATCTCATCCGGGTCAGGGACAAGGTGGCAGCATTGCTCTTTGTCTCTGAATACCATGTATTCGTGGTCCTCAGTCTAACATTTTCACTAATGCTATAAGAAAAACAGTGTCAGCTTTCATGGGAATGTTTTTATATCATGAAAACGATTTTAAAACTTACAATTTTTTGAGTGGACACTTTAATACTAAAGTGTTAAAATATATATGAGTCTCAGAAGCAAGAACAGTTTTTTTTGTCTTTATTGGTACATTTTAAGTATACATTCCAGCACATTCATAATTTGTAATTGTACGTGGAAAAAAAAACACACAGTGTTATTTAAGTAAAAAAGGTTTTTGATGTCTTTAAGAACAATAATAGAAAAGTTTTTAAAATAAATTTAGCTCATTATTCATTTTTCTGCATTGTGCTTATTTTTCTAATTTAATGACTTTACTTGACTGATGAGAATTTAATCACAGCAAATCTCATTCTGAAGCCTCTTTTTGTAAATATATCTTGATCTGAATCATTTTAACAGTCTGTGTACTCCGTGGTATCTCACACTATTCTCTTTCTAGTAGAGGATCTTGGTAATAACTTTGGGACCTTGAAGAGATGCCAGTAATTGCTTTAGCCTTAATATACTACATCAGTGTCTGCAGAAAGGAAGAGAGGATTGGGGATGACTTGTTCCCGTGTGCTAGTTACAAATCATTGTTACTGAAATGGTGCAGGTCTGTAGCTTGGGACAGGAATGAATGCTGGATGAAGCCAAGGGAGCGTGTTGCAAGAACGAACCCTGCCTCCTTCTCTGTAGGCAGTGATCCCAACTTTTAGGGATCACTTTGCTCCTCTTTTAGTTCTTTGTAAAGAAGATTTGTAGCAAAGATACTTAAAACTAAACTGAATATCAAATAGTTTTTCTTCAATACTCCTGATGATTCTTTAAATTATATTAGAAAACATTTACATGTATGAAAGGACTGGGGGAATCTTCTTTAAATTTCTGGAATCTTTTACCTGAGTACTTTTTGGTAAGCTTTTTATATGATAAAAGATCTATAATAATTTGTAATTATTGGTATTATGTAAAAACTTGAAATATTAAACTGATGAGATGCATTTTTTTTCTTTTGGTCTTTTGGTTTGAGAGACTTTCAGTGCTTTAGTATTTTTGTTTAAGATATTTTTAAATGGAATTTTTACTTTAGTTTTTGTTTTTGTTGTTTTTTAAAGGCACAATTTCACTGTGTAGCTCAGGCTGGTCTTGAACTCACTGTATAACCCATGCCGGCCTTGAACTAATGGTGATCCTCCTGCCTCTCTCTCCAGAGTGCTGGCATTACAGGGATGTGCCGGCATGTTTGGCTATTTCTTTAGTCACTTTTTTTTTTTTTTGAGATAGGGTCTCGCTTTGTAGTTCAGGCTGGCTCTGAGCTCACTATGTAGCCCAGGCAAGTCTCGAACTCAGCAATCCTCCTGTCTCTGCCTCCTGAGTGCTGGGATTGCAGGTGTGAGCCACCACGCCCAGCTCTGTAGTCACTTTTAAGGCACATTTTATTGTAGACTTGTTGGCCTTTATTAGATTATGGAAATTATTTGAATTCCATAACTCCAATAATACATCATTCCACTTGTCTTTTTTTAAAAGTACATTTAGAAACAATGCATTTTAAAATTCTATAAAAGAACTGAGGGTTTATAGGATTACTGACTATCCAAGTTTTAAGACTTAGATAGTCTCCTTTTCTTATAACAAAATTCAACTTTTTCTGAATTCCCAGTCTCATACTTCTTTGACTCTCTTGGTATTTCATCTTTAAATATACATCATTTTATATTTCCTGAAAAAATTTTAGAAACTAGCCTATCTCTGATCACAGTACAGATTTTTATTAATAATTTGTAAGTTTTAAGTGTATGTATTTTTTAGGTAAATGCTGTGTTTATAATTTCTCAGTGTTCTTTGTCTCCATATCTTTTCTTTCTTCCTTCTTTCATTCTTTTTCATGGTGCTTACATTCTTAAAATTGTTTCATCTCTGGTTTAATAAATCCTCATCTATCAGGACTGAATGATCTACTGGTGCACTTGGTTCTGTTAAAAAAAAGTAAGTAAATCAAAAGAACTGCTGTTTATTTCATCATTCTATCTGAGTGAGTAAAAGAGAGATGCTTGCATGTGGGTCATTTAGCAGGAGGCTGGGGATGCTAAATTCACATCTCATTACCGTTGTCTACTTTTAGAACTGTGTTTGGACCCTGTGGTCAGTTGGCATCTGGCAGGCAGGCTTATGGCTCTAAAGGAATGCTGGTATTTAAGGGGATGCCAACTTCACCTGACACACAGCTCTCTTATTCCTCAGTCAGATTTTCTTAATAAAACAACCAATATATGTCTTATTATTAACTCTAGATCATTGACTTTGTGTCAGAAATTCATTAGGATATTGATAAAATTTGATGAATACTTCTAGTAATTTTTGTTCTATAGGCCCCCCTCCCAAACTTAGGGATGGTGGATGGATTTTTCCTATTTGATAACCAACACAGACATTTAGTCATAGATTTTTAAAAGGCTGTTATTGTTGTGCACTAAGTTGAGATGAATTGTAGGTAATTGGATGGTGCAGCTGAGTTAACACATTGAATTGCAAGTTACCAGACACTTCATTTGCTGTTGCAGACCACAATAGGCCCATTTTGCTTCTACAATGCACAAATCCTTATTATCAACATAAAATTCTAATTCAAGTACAATAACATGCGTGCATCATTTCCATTCCTTTTATAAAGAAAAATAACCTCTACAAATGTAAGATATTGGCCAGTATCTCATTAAATAATTTGAAATTTTTTGAGCATGTTAATCCATTGTCTCATTCCCCACAGAAAGGATAACACATGAAGCATTTCATTCAGAAACATGAAATCAAGGGCACTACTCTCACCCTCTGTTACCTTAAGATGGGTATGGATGTACAATTTCTATTTTATTTCAACAGTGTCTTACTTTAATAATGCTGAGAAACATCACCATTGTGACTGTAGTGATATCTAACAGTAATTTTATTTGTTCTTGCGGTTCTTCAGTTTATGTATTTTATGGGTTGTATCTCCAGATTAATGGAGGTGCTTTTCAGTAGGTGATTATCTAAGAAGAACTGACAAATATCTTTGCCTCATAAAAACTTATTAAGTTAAACATTAGAAAAGGCGTTAGAAGAATATGAAATGGTTACAAACTAGATGCAGTAAGTCAAGACAGAAGAAATCAGGTAGGATTTGGGAGAATGGGCTAAAGTGGAGGCGGGGAGCATTCTGGACTTTAAAAATTCCCCAAAGACTTGAAGCTCAATAATCCCAAGCAAAAGGGCAGAAATGAGACATTGGCTTGAAACAAAAATCATAAAATGTGTATAGATGGAATTTCCAGGATTCTCATCACCAGGTCGATTTCCTATGCACTTATCTGTATAGCTAGTCCTCTGCCCCACTAGGTCATTCCTCCTTTGCAGGTAACAAGGAAATTGTAGGAACTATTAGAAGACAATAGGGCAAGAAGGGATGAGTCTTAGAACCATGCCTAAAGCCCTATTTATTTTGATACTTAGGGTCTTGAAGTCTAATGGTATCTTTTTCTTATCTTAAAGCAGAGTCTTATAATCATCAAGACATACTCAAGTACAGAGGTAACATCATTTTCTGTTGGTTCATTGTTAGACATGAAGCAGGAATCAAGGATCACTAGACATTTAGGAAAGAAGAAAAAGTGTTAAAAGAAGTTTGTAGTATGGAAGCTGGGTGTGATGGCTCATGCCTGTAATCCCAGCACTCGGGAGGCAGAGACAGGAGGATTGCTGAGTTCGAGGCTTGCCTGGGCTACATATTGAACTCAGGGCCAGCCTGAATTACAAAGCAACACCCTGTCTCAAAAAAAAAAAAAAAAAAAAAAAAAAGAAGTTTGTAGTATGGAAAATGTAACAAGATGTGACCAAGTTCAAAGACAGTAATAACAAAGTGACCTTGCAAGAAACAGATAAGGTATCATAGAAGATAAAATAAATTAGATCTTTGAGAAGATTTTATATTCATAAGATAATTTAGATAATATCTAAAATACTCAGGGTCCGTTTGTTTGGTTCAAAGAGTGTTACTGTGCTTCAGTGATGTACACATTTCCAAACTTCCTGTGAGTTCAGTCATCCTTTTTTGTGTCACCTTATTCCATGAAGATGATCTGAATTTAAGCATTCTATTGTAGAGCTAATAAACAATTAAAAATGACAGGGATATGGGTAAAAATGAGAATTAACTTCTGTCATATATTGGTACAAATTCCCCAATGTTGAGTGTGATTGTGAACTGTATACAAAATGTACCAATAAAGAATTCAATTAAAAAATAATGACTTCTTCCAGGGAGAAGAACTGGTTGGGATTGGGTCCTCTCTGTGGTGCACTGTGTGAAGAAACATATTTGGGACATTTGCCACTTAACACAGTAGTAATCATGCTCTTGGGTCTGATCTCTAAGAGAAGAGAGTTGGACTCATGATAAGTCTGTTAATGAACTTTGTAATATCTCTTTTAAGTTCTTTGGTTTTCAGTCTCTGCTTGGTTAAAATGAAGCATGTGGCTTTTTCTCCTAGTGCTTATTTTGTCAAAATTAAGCTTACCCTTTTCATTAGAATAAAGTGAACTATAATTTTCTAGGTATAATAAATCCCAAGATTGATTTCATGGTTCTTCCTTGTGCTAGCTCTTTATTAGAGTAAAAATGTTCATTCTGTTCTTAATAGTTACCACACCCTGTCCTTAAATTTAGTTCTTTGTGTGATGTCTGAGTTTACCAGTCAAATCAGAATCACACAGGTGTTTTTTTCATCCTTGATTCATTAATCTGTAGCATGCACTTCTCAGGTGTGATTGTTTGAATAGTTTTCTTTCTTTCTTTTTTTTTTTTGCCATTCTTTGGAGCTTTAATTTCTTTATAACTAAAAAAAAAACCCCAAAACCCACCATACATTTTTGGTGATGTAAAAATGTAGTGTTTTCAGATTATTTTTTAAAAAGTTTCTACCACCATTTTACTTGTTTCTCTGAACATTTTCAAAATATTATGCAATAATGTTAAACAATATTATTATTTTTTTTTTTTTTTTGAGACAGGGTCTTGCTTTGTAGTTCAGGCTGGCTCTGAACTCACTATGTAGCCCAGGCAAGCCTGGAACTCAGCAATCCTCCTGCCTCTGCCTCCAGAGTGCTGAGATTACAGGCGTGAGCCACCATGCCTGGCACTGTGGTATGTGGTATTGATTGCTTGTGGGCGTGAGTCACCACGCCCAGCATTGTATGTGGTTACTGGGATCAAACTCAGGACCTTGGGCTTGCGAGGCAGGCACGGGAGCTAACGCTCTTGCTCACAATATTATTGTTTTTATAACAATATTAAATTTTGTAGTGTTTTCCGGATAGAAACAGTAAATTTTATAGTCATCTGCATTATTGAATTATAGCAGTTACTGTGATTACCTGATGTGCCTGCACATTCATAGAATTGATCGATGGATGGTTATTTCAGCATTGCACAGATGTGAAGATATTGCCACATTAGATTGGCAGCTGCTTTTGAGATTTTTCCTACTTCTTAACATTTGGCCTAACACTTTAATTTTGTAGCTGATCAGAAAAAAATTCCTTTAAAAAGCTAGCTATTCATAACGAACACAAGAATATAGATGGGATGCATGAGAAGTTTTTAACCTGATGGTATTAGAGGAATTCTGTGTAAGTGTGGATAAATGTGTGTGTATGTTCAGCTATCTTACCATGGTGGACATCCATTCAGTAAACTACATATACATGTGAACACACACCCATACATACATATATATATATATATATGTTTCTATAGATCGATAGTGCATTAGTCACTTTTCCTGTTATTGAGCATAGTACATGACACCCACAACTCAAAGAAGAGTGGTTTAATTTGACTCATACTTTAAGATTCAGTCCACGGTCAGCTATCCAAGGCATAAACATCCTGATAGATGGAGATGCTGGATCAAAGCTGCTTAATTCATGGCTGCTTGGAAGGACAGTAGGAGAACATTAGAGACAAAGGAGTAAGGAGCCATGTACAGAGCCCGAAGTTCACACCTTAATGACACTCCAGACATACGGATCTCAAAGCTGACTAATTTGGCACAGTCAAATTTAACCTTCAGAACTTACCAAGCCTTAAACATAAGGTCAAAACCCTACCTAATTATGTTATGTAGATAATTAATTATGTAGATATCTTGGATTCACCTGCAAAAGCAATTTCATCATTTTTCAATAGTCTGAGTCCAAGTCTCTTCTGAGTCTCAAACCAAACCCAGATATGAACCTCTGTAAAAATCAAAGACATAGCCTGCAGGGTTTGTTGGCAGACTTCTGTGTTCCTGACATCTTCAACTTCTTCCACTATCCCTTCAGCTTCATTCCCACAGCTTCATGCACTGCCCTTTCAGAGGATCCTCCCCTCAACCCTCAGGCCTCTCTTTGAAATCTAGATTTTCTTTGAACTCCCTGAACTCATAACTCTTGCATTGTGTATGTCAGTAAAGCCATGATCAAGTGAGCCAGGCCAGAGCCTACTGTAAGTGGGATCAGTCGCAAGGCTTTTTGTGGATTTTGGTAACAATTCCTTAGAAGGCAAGGGACCTCAGTACTTTTATTTTATTTTTTTTTCCAAATTCAAGGATGATACCTGTAAACACTCAATCCTGTGCTGATTGGCATCTTGTGGATTTGTGACATGCCCTCAAGATAGCATTCTTCTTGCCCTTTTAGGAAGTACTTGGCTTCCTTTTCATGATGCTAATCACAGCAATTCCACTTGATTTTTCTGCCCACTATATGCATGGTTCCTACTGGGCCAAAATTAATTTTTCTCAAAATTTCCTTCTCTGCTTTTGTCCCACATTCATACTACAAGTCTGGATAAAAAGTGGCTAAAAGTACCCATGCCACAGCCTGAATATTGAACTATCTTTGAATTTCCTTTGCCAGATAATTAGTGCTCCACTCTTTATCTCAGGGTAACATACATGGCCTCTATTTTACTTCCCAATGAAGTTTTTGTTTTCCAATGGAATCTTTTGAGCCTGGTCTTTATTGTCTGCATTCTTTTAAGCACTCTGGTGTTCTAAACTCTAACCAGAATCGCATATCTGTCACTTGCAGCATTCTGAGGCTTCTGTAGCTCTTTTCTTTCCAAACTCATCATGTAAGTCTGCTCCAAAAGCTTCTAAACTACCTGGTTAGGTACATTCACAACAATGGTCCTACTTTACCAGTACCAATTTTTTGAATTAATTAACTTTCCTATTGCTGGACACAACATTCAACACCCAAAGCTCTAAGGAGGAGAGATTTAATTTGGCTTCCATTTTAAGAGGATTCAGTGCATAGTCAGCTGACTCTAAGGCCAAAATATTATGATAGTAGGTTGCATAGTTCATGGTGGCTGCCATGCATAGTAGTGCAACAGGGCCAGAGAGAAGGGG
>PVIC010018850.1:19001-31201 GCA_004025085.1 Thryonomys swinderianus
TGTCAAAAATTGAGATCAAAAACTAATTTGAATATATTCATGTTAACTTCATTATTATTATTGTTGCTGTTATTTTGAGATGAGGTATCATTGTATAGTTTGGACTGGCTCACACTCAGCATGTAGTCCACAGTGGCCTGAATTCACAGCAATCCTCCTGCCTCAGCTTCCCTAGTGTTGCTATTTCAGGAGTGTGTTGCCATGCCTGGTTATATTGTTTATTTTGAAGCCTAATATTTTTGAAGTATGGAAGGAGAAAAAATTTTGAACAGGAAAAATGTTAACAGTTCAATGTACTTTAATACTTGACTCTGGTTTCTGGTGACAGGTGTGATTTCAGTCTCTCTTTGAGTCACCTCCCTTTACCATTTTCTGGAAGGTCAGTTTTGTAGATAACAACTTGTGGGCCACTAGAGCTGCTCTGTACTTTACTTCCCTTGCTTTGATGATTGTCAAGTTAGGAGGAGGCAGTAAAATATAGTTAAATTGTAAGGACCCAAGGTTAAAACATGTTCCTGGGTAGCACACAGATAATATTTTAAAATTCTGATATCTAACTACTAGCAACACAATGATAGTTACCTATCCTCTATGGAATTTAGTTACTGTTCTGGATCTTACCTAAGGCCCATATCTGTGAGCAAGTACTGTGCTGCTTGTTGAGGTATACTTAATTACCTTATCTTTAAAATGCGGTCACAGCCCCACTTAACTACCTTATCTTTAAAATGGGTGCAATAGTCATAATGGCTAACACAGATGTAAGCTAGGCCTCTTAATAGGCATGAAGGAATCTTTGAATGGCTTTACATAATATTAGCTCACTTAATTCTCTCAACATGATATTCACTGAGTAATTGTAACTACATGAGGGTTAAGGTGACCTTGAAATTAATGTGCTGACTATTGTACTTGGCACACAGCAAGTGCTCAGTAAATGCTAGTTATCACTAGGGATTTTTCCCTTCATGGGCTTCTACTAGCACTTAGTGGTCTGCTGAACTGATTCTTAAATCCAGCCTCAGATCTGAAGGAGTTTTGTGTGCCTGAGCCCAAGTGACAATAAATAAATAGAAGTTAAAGATAGAATTTAAGCCAAGTAAAGCAGAAATAGAAACTGTAGTAGTGTTCTATGTAGAACAGAAGGGAAATAGATGTTGAGGTGAATATGTATTTATATAATGATAAATATTATAATATTTTGCATATTATATATAATGTGTAAACCTGAAATGTTGCTTTCCAAAAACTGTACCTATGTTAAAAATAGTGTAAAAATCATGGTGTGTTTGTTTTTTTGTACTGAGAATCAAACTCATGAGTTTGTGCTTTCCAGGCAGGCATGGTGCCACTGAGCTACATCTCCAGCTCTAAAATCTTACCTCTGTTTGGCAAATTCCAGTGTCATTGCTGCTTTTTTTTTTTCAATTGAGCAGTCACCCTCCATTTTCCCCAGTCTTTTTACCAACTTGGACTCTACTGTTTTTTCTTGGGGCTGGTCTTTAGGAATTGAGAGACGAATGCTTTTTGCACTTGTTAATATGAAAATAGTGAATATTTTAAAACATATTGATATCTCAGCCTTCACCTCTGAATGGGAAAGATGAACACTATTTTTTTATTCTTTGAAAACAAAATTTCATTTGTGGTATATAATATCTCTTGTTTTTAATCATAATTATAAATAATTGGAGATTTTCTATTTTTTTGTTTAGGAGAAGGCATAATTTGAAGTAACAAATTATAATTGGTTTCCCACGTAAAAATGTTTAAATTTCAATTCTCTTCGGTTATCTCATGAGAGGAATATTTTGTTTTGATAGTGTTTTGCATATGTTGTTATGAGAAATACTTTGTCATTTCCTTCACAATAATTTGTGCAAATGATAATTATACATAAATTAATAAACTGCTGGTGGGAATCTAATGATGTTTCATGTGGTTTTTGATTTATTACTAAAGCATTTGCAGAATATTGCAATGTTTTTTATATAACCTGCAACTTCAACTCCAAAAATATTGCCAGCAAAATGGAATAGTTATTTTAAAAATAGTGAAGGATTAAATTTCCTTAGTTTTTGTGAGATTCTATGATGTATATGGTATTATAGATTAGCATAGAGCATGCATATGTTTTTTAAAAATACTTTTCACCCTACAAGTAATGAAATCATTAAAATAACCTTTTACTACCTGTCCCATTGTGATTCAGTTTTCTAGGGCTGCCTGCAAGCAGTGTTGGGCTCAGGCTGCGCTCCTTTAGAGCTCATGTTGTCTCCCACCCCGAAGTTCTGTGTTCCGTCGGTGTATTTTAACTACATGAGAAGTATTTAAAATCAGGTCATAACTCCTGCCATGTCTGGGCACCATGCCTGAGGTCCACCATTTTCCACCAAAATTCTATTAAGTCACAGGCAGATAGTTGATCCATTTCCTTGTATGTTTGCATCTATCTGCTAGTGTATTCTCTCACCTGTAATTATTTCATACTGTGAGAGTCCACTGAAAATCAACTTGATGGTAAACTGTTTTGTGTTTTTTTCTGGCATAGTGCTGGGCTGATGCAAACTACCTGTGTGTGTTTCTCCAGAGGCTCTCCCTGGAAGATAGCGTTTCATTTTCATTGGGTTTCCTGGTTGTTTTTAAGTGTTAACCTACTGTCTTGTGCTCAGGTCCCATGTTAACTAAATATAAAGTACTGACCTTATTTTATGATAATTGAGATTATTTCTTAACTTGTAGTTGCTTTATCGAAAACAGAGATTGTTTTCATCTTATTTTGAGTTGAATTATTTTTTCTAACAAGTTTTCTTAAATTTCCTGTATCTAAATCTTTTTTTTTTATAATAATAGCTTTTTGGGGGAATGTCAGGTTTTGCTTTATTATTTTGAGTTTTTAACAAACCTCAAAGCTTTTTCACTTTCCTTTCCATCTGATAAATTTTAAACTCCCACATGTGGTAATATAGTTTCACTGTTAGTGAGTTATTTTCTCTTTTTAATGACATGTGTGTTTATTACATGCCATGAACATTTTTATCATGTGATTTTAATTACATTCTATGCATCTATCCTATTAAAATTCATGAAGTATCAATGCATTTTTATTTGGTCAAAGGGCTGCATCTTGCAATAATATATATGATTGTGACCAATAAAATATTAACATTTTGATTTTTATTATTGACTGTACTTCATGGACAGATGAAATAATTTTTGCTGAAGCAGTCAGCATTCATAATCTCTTAATGTATTCAGTCAGAGATTTTGTGATCTAGTTCCTTTAAGGTATTATATAAATACACTGATAAAAATTCACTAAGAGACACGTGTACAGAGATGGGTTTTCAGCAATGGGTTCTGGGTCATAGCATACAATTACTAAGTGGTTTTATGATTCTAACACCCTAGAAGTCACTAGGCAAAATCTTTTATCTATGTCTCTGTGCTTTTGTTTTTTTGCTGTCAAGCCTCTAGCTTACTGAATTCTCCTGTTATCCAAACAATGATGCTCTTATTGCTTCTGATCATTGTATCTTCTTAAGTCAGAGATGGACTTTGCAAAACAGAGCTACAGTTTTCATAAGGCCATGCTATCTGATCGAGGAGCAACCTTTTTTTTTTTTTTTTTTTTTTTTTTTTACCAGAAACAACTATAGACAGCGTATTTGTACTTTAACAGTGTTGTTCATTTTTGTACTTCTGCATTGAGTGCAAGATTGTATGTTGTTCATTTGTAGAATTTATAGTTTTTTTTTTTTCTGTGTGTTTTAGTAAAGGTGCTCACAGCATGTTATTTATAGCTGTATTTTATAGGCAAATCTGTGCCTCTTGTACCAGCACGTAGCAACTTCAAGGACAGGGAGGTTCTTTAGTATCTGGCGTTCTGATCTGATGATATGTTTGGCTGATTGCCATCAAGCAAATCATGCAGAGAACTTACAAATTCTGATCTCACACACTATACAGTTGGTCTACGGGAGAATATTCACACTGTACCCAAAGTGAAGTATTTCTAGATTTCCTTCTGAATTGGGCTCACATCTTCCACTTGCTAGAAACTTCAGGAGTGCCCACCTTTCTGGAGATGCTCATACCTGTCTCCTTCTGTAAGGCCCAGTATGCTTGATAGGATGGCAGGACAAAGAAGGAGCTGGTATCCCCAGGTTGATGCTGAGTTGTGTTGACACCCTTCTCTTTCCTTCAAGCACAGTATCCCTGTGCCATATTGTACCTGAGACTGCACGACTGACTTTGTTGTTTCAGTGCTTTTAAATCTGAGTAGGACAGAACTTTGCCTTCTCCTCCTGTAGGTCTCGGGAGTTAGATCTGGTCACAGATACTTATTCTCCAACCCTTATCTGTGTTTCTCCTTGAAATTGAACTGATCAAGGAGTTTTCCTGCTTACTGATGCTCAGGAAAAAAATCACTGCAAGTATGTATATTTTTGACTCTTTGTATAGTTAGACAAATTCTTTTTTAAAGCCCAGATTACACACACACACACACACACACACACACACACACACACACACACATACACACACCCTTCTATTTTAGACTGTGAATCTAAAAGCAGTCGAATAAGGTTCTTTTTGTGCTGTATCTAGCAAAATGCCCTACACAATTAAATTCTTACTACATACATTTAATTAGATTGTACATGCACAGATAGATCCCCTGGGCTTCTGAAGCAGTACAGATGACTTTGGAAAGTGATGCAGGCCAAGAAAAGATTTAGGTCAGTCAAAATTTTATCTGTCTTTCCCAGTAGGATTGTTAAAACCAGCTTTCCACTCTGCTGTGAAAATGTCTCCTGTGTGATTTTGTTTTTTCTTACATTCTGTGGTCAGCTCATCAGAGATCGTGTACTTACGTGATGTGCTTTTTGTCAAACTCATCAAATACTTGAAGCAGCAGTGCCTTTATGGTTTTCATCAGAGTGATGCAAGAATTTTACCACTCCTGCTATTTATACAAGTTCACTTGGATGTTGGTTTCTGTGGAGGAGATGGAATGTCACAAAGTTAAAGTCTGAAAGGTAATGGAAGGTGAGATCCTTACCTGCCAGCCTTCAGTGAAAGTTGTGCTTCCTCTAAGCTCAGTCCTGGAATCTCTCTCTAAAATAAAGCTACCTCAGACTGTGGATTTTGTTGTATATTTCACAGTGTCAGTAAAAGAGATGTTTCTAAACAGATTTCAAAACATTAACTTTGAATTGTATCATGTTAAAATCTTTGGAAATCTCTAGAGTTTGAACTGGGAATTCTGTAGCTTATTATTCACAACCCTTCTTAGGGATGTGTCTCAAGTGACCTTTCCTGGTTATATCTCACTTCCGCCCTGTTACTTGGATGTGTCACATGTGTCTTTGTTCTTTTGCTCGCTACTTTACAGCCTTCAGGTACCTATCTCATTTCAAGGATCAGGTCAAATGAGGGTTTCCTCCAATCCTCAAGTGGAATTGTTCTGTTTTCTCACTTCTCAAAGCACTTTGTTCCTATTGTTGCCACTGATTTACACGTTGTGATAGTTGTGTCCTTGCATATCTCCTGTTTTAGATTATGAGCCTTTTCATATTGAAGACATCCTAGTTTTCATTTTCCTGTTGGAGCCACCCAAAGTCCATAATATAGCTACATTCAATAAATGTCTTTAAAATTGTTTAATATCGATTCAATAGGAGAAAAGGCCATGAATTTAATGATGTGTATTGAATAAATTTTTGTAATTCTGCTTGTATTTTTTTTCTGGAATATGATGAGTATATAAAAATATTAGAGTATATCATGCAAAAATAATCACCACAGATTTAGCAAAATCATGAGTATAAGAGGGTGCTGAGGAAATATTTAATTCTATCTCATATTCATAACACACTTCTTATAGGACCCTGTGGCTTAAAAGCCTTCAGTTTTAAATTTAGGTTTAAAGATGTGCCAAAGGATATTTACTTAAAACATTATACAAATAAACAAACAAAAACTAATGTCTAAATAATCCCTATTCTTGGTAGATCATTTACCTATATAATCACTTTTAGTACACTGATAAAGTTATTTTGTCCCTGGGACCTAATTACAAAAATGGTCATTCTTATAACTAACTGTAATTAAAGTAGTGTTTCCTTACTATTTAATATAAAATTCTCTAGTCATTTTAGAAGTATCCTTATTTATGAGATATTAATCATTTTTGTTTCTGCCTTCTATTTATTTTACATATGATTTGTCATCTGAACTGTAATGTTTTATAATATGTACTAGTCAAATAATCATTAAATCCATGACATAAATTTTTTCTTTACTATTCCTTGAAAATTATTAGATAATGTATATCATTTAGGAATTGTTTTGAATATATGCCCAGAAGAACCTAAAGAAATTAGTGCTGTAGTTTTCCCTCAAAAATATGAAGCATTTTTTTTTTTTTTGGTGGTTCCAGAGATTGAATTCAGGCCCTTGTGCTTCCAAGGTAGGCGTAGTACCACTTGAGCTAAATCCCTGGCCCAAAAATATGAAGTCTTGATGTTGGTTGTCTATATTGTCCACTTCCTTGTTGCTAGGTCAAAATGCCCAACACTTGCAACTTAGAGGAAGAGAGATTTATTTTGGGTCACAGTTTCAGTGGCTTCAGTCCATCATCTGCTGGCTCCATGGCAGAACTGGCATGGTAGAAAGACATGGCAGAGGAGAGCTGCTCACCTACCGATAGTCGTGAGTCACAGAAAGAGGAGGAGCTGGAGACAATCGTACATCCTTTTAGGCAACATCCCCACTGTCCTCCTACCCCTCTGACCAGGGCCCACCTTCAAACCTATGAGACTTTTGGGGACATTTTAAACTTAAACTGTAACATCGACCATGCCTGCTAGATAACATTGTCACTGGCAATCTTGGCTCCTTCTTGTCATTTTGAGATTGATTTACTCAGATTAGCTGTTGGAATTCCAAACACTACATTTTGGACAGGCAGTTTCTAAAGAATGTGAAAGTATATGCTATGCAGCATATAAGGAAGGAAATATTAGATATTAAGGATACAGCTGGCAAGTCCAGTCACACACACCAAAAATTATATTATCTTAACCTTTTGAAAATTGTAATTTATTGCTGACCTTTGCCTCATGTATTAGTCAGCTTTCCCAAAACCCACAATTTAAAGGATAAGACATTTAATTTGCCTTGTGGTTCTGGAAGATTCAGTCAAGTTTGACTGGTACCAAGGTACAGTAGGCATGTTTAGGACTCTGAGGATAGTTGTTCCTGTCATGGTAGCCAAGAAGCAGAGAGAGGAGGGAGGAGCCTGAGGAAACCGGTTTTCTTCTGGTTACCCTCCTAGTGACCCATTTCTCCAGCTGGGTCCTACTTCCTAACAGTGTGTTTAGCCATGAATGTGTCTATGGATTAATCCACTGAGGAGTGTAGCATGCTATATGATCCAGTCTCCTTTCAGCAACTCCATCTCTGCCTACATGGGTCTTTTGGTAAACATTTTTGATCTATATTGTCCTAGATTATGGGTAGTTTCAACTTCATTTAATATTGAGGTTCTTTCTGATTTATGGCTCTGTTATTGATTCTTATGTAGTTTTTCCTTCCTAGGTTTTAAGATAATATCCATGTTTTAAAATTATGTTGTTGGATTTTGTTGAAGATTTGAAAACCAAGAAAAGAAAAAAGTTACAATTACATATTTTAATGTATTACTAAGTATCAGATGATATAAAGTTACTTTTATAGCAAGATAAACCTTTAGTATTTCATTGAATAGTCCTGATCTTTAGGAATGTATATACCTGTATTTGTAATTTTATTCTCCATATTAATTTAGAAAATTAATTTTAATATTATTTAAAAACTTGGTATTAATTAAAATATATATAGGAGATATCTGAATTTCAGTAAGTACTCATTAGGGCATGACTGTGGCTGCTTGATGTATAACAAATCACAATTAACATAGTTGATTTCTAGTTGATTGTATATATTTTATAAAATATTCTAGTTGTTTTTATACATGGAGTTATACACACTATAAAAGTTCCTGATAAACTTTTTGAACATGAATATTTGCCTGTACTTGTAATCAGTTTGTGTAACTGGATCATTTCAAAATATGGGATTTTTGGTTTAGTTCTAAAGTGCCCATCAAAATTCTTATGTATTCAGATGTGGCACTTTTGGAAGGTGACTGGATCATGTGGGTGTTATATTTATTAATGGATCGATCCATGGATGAAGTCATAGCAGAATCTGCTGTTAGGAAGTGGGGCCTAGTTAGAGGAGGTGGGTCACTGTGGTTGTGACCTGGAAGAGTATGTTTTTGACCCTGGTTCCTTCCTTTTCTTTCTGCTGCTGCTGTCCTGAGTTATACAACTTTCCTTTATAGTCCTCCTGCTAAGCTGTTTCTACCATGGAGGCAGCCAACAATGTATTTAACCCTCTGAAACTGTGAGCCAGAATAAACCATTTTGTCCCAATGCTGGGAAAGTGCCTAATATATATGCAGCGATATAGAAAAGAAAGGGGAATTTTTTTCACAGATTAAGAAATAACAAAGTTATAATATGTACCATGCTTTAGTGTCTGTTTGCTGAGAGTGATGTGGAGTGAGGAATAAAGAAAAGTTCCAGCTTTTTTCCCCAAATAGAAATGGTCAAGTGATGAAGTAGAAGGCTGGTGAATGTCTGGAAGAGTCACTTTGTTATTTCTTTAATCATCCAATTAGAAAAAAAACCAAATAAAGGGAGAAAAGAGTTGACCCAAGAATCCACTTGTGTGAAGTACTAGGACCATGACTTCTCAGCTAAACAAATAAAGAAGAGGGATAGGTGATACAGTGTTTGATTAGGAACTGCCCCAATATGGCCTTTGACCATAGTGTGTGTGTGTGTGTGTGTGTATATATATATATATATAATGTAGCATTATTCAGGGGCTTACTTTAACTAAAAGACTGCAGAAAGAATACACTTAAATGTTTCTCTATATTCTGAGATCTCGATTTGTTAGGTTTCTGAGTGACCTTGTCTTAGTATGATTCTCAAGTCATGTAACTGTGTGTAAGGGAGTTGTGACAGGAACTTGTAGGACAAATTTAGAGGAGAGAAGGAGGATTAAGAGGAAAAAAAGGAGCATGGACATATTATTGCTGACTAGAAAATACAATCAGTTTGCTTTGATATCTTGGAAGATAGAAAAATAATTCAAAGAGACAAATAATTTCCAGATACCTTAAAGACAATAAAAGGATTGGGGTAGCAACCAACATGATTAAGGTAAATCACTGTGAGTTAATCTCATTTTATTCTCTGATACAATTACTGGACTTAAATATGAGGGGAAGAAAGAGTATGTATGTATGTCTTTAGTTCAGTAAGGTTCAGTTTGGTCTCATTCAGCGTTTTCATCAACCAGCAAAGAAAATATGGTCATGGGTAAAGGGAGGCCTAGTTTGTGACTTGCCAGTGAGTCAGTGACCTGCCAGGGAAAATACGGTCATAGCCCAGAAAATTATTTTTGGGGATGACAGTTACCCAAATGGTATTGGTTTCAATCTCCAAAATTTAAGAAAGCAAAATCGAGGGGAATGTGCCCTAAAATAATATGGGAAATAAGAAAGGTGAACTGAAAAGGACCATTGATTAAAATGACATTTTGTAAAGTGGCAATAGGTAGTGACAGGCATCCTGGCACATTTTTGCTATAAACTGGAAAAGAGATCTGTTATAGTTGACTATTATATAGTTATAGTTGTATTATTCAATCTGTAGTGGTTACTGCCTTTAATTCTTTGTTGTAAACTAATCAGTGCTTTTGTATTCCCTGAATTACAGCACTGTGATGTATCTTTGTTTTTTTGTTGGTATTTTCCTTTCTTACCTTTTATAAAGTGTTTAATTGCTGCTTTATAAACTGAAGACATTGTGTTAACATCTGTGAAAATGAATACTAAATTCCCTATTTCCTTGCCTTTCCATAAAAATATTTAAAAAAAATTTTAGTGTGGGGGCCAGAGATTTAGCTCAGTGGTTCCAGTGCCTGCCTTGCAAGTGCAAGGCCCTGAGTTCAATCCCGGTAACCACATACAATGCTGGGTGTGGTGGCTCATGCCTGTAATCCCAGCACTTGGGAGGCAGAGGCAGGAGGATTGCTGAGTTCCAGGCTTGCCTGGGCTGCATAGTGAGTTGAGGGCCAGCCTGAGCTACAAAGCAAGACCCTGTCTCCAAAAAAAAAAAAATAGTGTGAATTTAAGACCATTGTAAGATAATTAAAGACAGCACATGTAATGTTAGTAATGCAGACTACTCAAGTGAAGATAAGAATATGAAGAACTCAAGCCAAAGGCAACACACATCATGTGAGAAATGCCATGGCATGATGACTGTAACTGGATTTAAAGTATATTCAATAGGGAAATTGTGAGGATGAGTATTAATAAAATATGGCTTAGTAAGTCTGAATAGCCTCATGCTAATGAACTATCAATTTATGTCTGAGTATTTTATTCTAAGGAAACAATCCTGATATGGAAGAATATATATAGAGACTCTTGAAATATTTTCTTTTGTAATGAATTTTGAGTGGTAACTTGAATTAAAAAATAAACGATACCATGTCATACAATAGAATGTTAATCAGTAAAGTGAATTTGCAGTTTTACTATTTAAAATTGTTAATAAGGCTACACAACTAGGAAATTCACAACTAGGAAAAAAAGAGAATCTAATATAAAATAGTTTACATGGCATGATTCTTTAAATTATAGTCTGGATGTAAAAACAAGACAATTCAACATGAAAATATATTGCCTCAATAATTAAATGGAGCTTTTTATGTTTCCTTTTTTAGCTGAATTAAAAAAATAACCTTTGGAACTTATTTTTTATTTATTTTTTTGGAGACAAGGTCTCTCTTTGTAGTTCAGGCTGGCCCTGAGCTCACCATGTAGCCCAGGCAAACCTCGAATTCAGCAGTCCTCTTGCCTCTGCCTCTAAGTGCTGGGATTACAGGGATGAGCCACCACTCCTGGCACTGTAGTATGTGGTACTAATTGCTGGTGGGTGTGAGTCACCTCACCTGGTATTATTTTATGTAGTTTTTGGGAATTGAACCAGGGACCTTGCCCTTGCTAGGCAGGAGCTGGAACCACTGAGCTAAATCTCCGACCCTTAACATTTCTGATTTAGAGAACCAATTACATAAGATAAAACCTGAATAATCCTTAAAGACTGATAGTCTAACTTTTTTGTTGCTTATTTATTTATTTATTTATTTATTTATTTATTTATTTATTTATTTATTTATTTTGTTTGTTTTTGAGACAGGGTCTCGCTTTGTACCTTAGGCTGGCCCTGAGCTTACTATGTAGCCCAGGCAAGCCTTGATCTCAGTAATCCTCCTGTCTCTGCCTCCCGAGTGCTGGGATTACAGGCATGAGCCACCACGCCTGGCTATTGCTTATTTTTTTTGAGAATATCAGGTTATTTGATTTTAACACTGCTTAATTTGTTGGCTATAATATTGTTTGTGTGGTTTATTTAAAAACTAAAAATTAAACCCTATTTTGTTTTCATTCTCTTGTATTTTATGTATTTAATACATATGTAAGCGCATAAGTTATGAATAAATATATATTGCTCTTTGAATGCTGTGCATACCTAATATACTAGGATATAAATTATATGCTTGTATAGCTTTTGAAGTAAAAGGAGATTACAGGTGTGTCACTTTGGTTTCTTTTTTTTCTTGGTATCCAAAAACATGATCCATTGTTTAGATTTATCTTTTAGCTTATTTTTTTCTGGTTCAAACACCTCACTAATTTACATTTGATTATTATTATGTAATCTCAAAAATATTTAAATTAAAACATTCATTTCTACCCTTTTCCTATAATTTAATATTTTGATATAACTTCAGATATATAAAACACTTGTAAGAAACCTTGAATACAACAAAATAAATTAAAAAAGAAAACCTGACTTCACTTATTAGTAATCAATAGATCACAGATAGACAATTTCCGGATCTTCTCTTTGGCATGAACACCTGTAGATGCAAATGAGTTCTAGAAAGTAGGACAGCTTTTATAGAGTGGAATATTTCTATAGGAAACTTGGTGTGGGAATGTGATGAGGGGAAGGAATAAATATGATACAGAAAGAAAATAAAAGAGCATGTATAAAGGGGGAGGA
>PVIC010018851.1:0-31115 GCA_004025085.1 Thryonomys swinderianus
GGGAGGGAGGGAGGGATGAAAGAAAGAAAGAAAGGGGACAGGAATAAATACTTCATTATAATGGGTGCAATACAGGAAATTAGGCCATGCTTATACCTCCTTTTATAAATATTAAACATATGTTTGCTGGAAGTAAAATGCTCCATCTTCACGGAGCCAATTGTTGCCTACTTCCTAAAGTACCCCATCTGCAGTGCGCTTTGGAGGGAACTACTACACCAAAAGCCATAATGGAACGGTTCATGCACCCAGTAAATCAAGAAAAAAGTCAGCACGTCCACAAATGAGTCCATAAAGAAAACGAGGTACCAAACACGCTCCGCACTCTGCCGAGGTCACTCACACTCAACGCTGGCTGACACTGCACAGAACCACACAACTCACCTGCTGGACTTCATCGGCTGCTCATACGGGGTCTGCTGGATGGCGTACTCCTGATACCCTCTCCGCGGCACCAGGTCGGCCGCCGCGCTGTCGTCAGGGTTTGCTGCTCCTGTTTCTGGGGGCCCGGCCTCCACCGGAATGATCTTGGTCGCACCTGAGGTTGATAGACAGTGCGCTGCTCACTGCATGGCACTGGGGCCCCTGGCAGAGCCAGTGGTATCTGGAGGGCAGCACCTTTCTGGGACTCCCAGGCAGCACACGTTTTCCTTCACTGACATGCTAAACCCAGGAGGCAGAGAGACTGAAAAAGTTTGTGTGTGGGGGGGGACAAGCCCTAAATATTGACTGTAGATAGATAACTTTATATATAAGAACCCACAGGGCTCTGCACAGACCCACATGTGTTAACCTTTAAGTAAATGTAAAGCAGCTTCAAGACAATGTACAATGGTAGCCCAGATAATAAGAAGGAATCTAAGCTGCACGTCAGGCCTGGTTCCAAGTATGGCACAACCTTAACATTTCTGCGTCTGTTTCCAGCTCATGAATTATCTCATGTTACAAGTGTAAAAATCGCAAGGGTCACCTTTGCTTCTGCAGTTCTACAGTGTGAAATGATACAGACCTTCCCCAGCCGCGGGCAGTCGCGTGTGGGTGTCTGCCTGGGCTGAGCGGGGGTGCACGCACATGCACAGATAAAGTGCTTGGAAGCGAAGTTCCCGATCCAGCCCTTGTTTCTGAAACAGCAAAAGGAATTAAGGGCTCCTGGACCCTCGCTCGCATAAATCTCAAAATGTTTTAGGAAAACTGGAAATTTTCCCTGGTGACCCCTGGGAATCAGAAAATGCTCTGTGACTTCATTTTCCAAATAACAAGGTTCTGAGGGCAGTTGGGGGAGACAAAGTGGCTGCAGAAAGTTGCTGTCTCCTAAACCTACATGTCTGTTCTCTACAACTTGCCTCACAACAGCAGAAAAAATTTAGTCACTGCTTTCACTTTAAATAGTGAGTTACTCTCAGCACTGAAAACAGATGCTCAAAAGGCAGTAACGGTTCTTAAAATAGTAAACTTGATCATCTATTTGATAGCAACCACTCCAAACAGGTAGGGAAAAGAAAGCAGTTAGTGCTATAGCTTGCCTCCTGCATTACTTTCTGTCTTAAGTGTCTTATCCTGGAAGAGATAATTTTAAAAATGACAGTATTATATATCTGCTGGCTATTTCATATGAAAATAAACAAAGACCAAAACTTCTATATCACGAAGTACTTGGTGAACTCCACTAAAAATACAAACAAGTTAGGCAGAATTTGTCTGCTCCCACCTGAGCCACATGGGCATCTCCTTCAGGCAAGGCGCGCTGGGCAGGAAGGAGGCACTTCCCAGAGGACACAGGGCCCTGCCCACAGTGGCGCAGCATCCTGGGCACCTCTCCTCAACACACAACCCATGAACAGCCCTGGGCAATAAGCACATGTCACCATGCTGAATTCATGGGTGAAGCAAGGCCAGCCCCATCCGGGAGTGGCCACCTGAGACCGCCGGCTCGGGACAGTGCTCCAAATCAGACCACCCCATGCAGTCATGCTGGCACAGCTGTGCAAAGCCTTTCGTGCCGTTTCCTGTCTGTTGTGATTACCTGGAATGGCTTCGTGGGCAGTTAGAACCACACTGATGATGGGTTTCTTTACTCCAGACAGCTGCCTCGCCTCCTTTCCTGAGATCTTCTGGACTTTCTCTGTTTTCTGAGACCGAGGCCTTTTGGGAGCCTTTTCTCGATCATCTTCCCTATACTTCTTTTCTGCTTCAAGGTCTGACTCGTTACCTAGGGGACAAACACCAAGATGTAACATCTACCCTCCCACATCAGTGGCACAGTTGGAGAGTGAACTTGCATCTTACCGCGTGGTAACATTAAAGAAGATAGACACCGCCTCTCTGCCCACAGTGCCACACAGGCCCACTGTATCACCCTGGGCTCCATATTCATGGCACTCAAGCCAGGCCCCATCTGGGCACCAAGAATGCAGTGCTGGACAGAGCAGGAGCAGTTCCGAGTCCTATCTGCACAAAGCCCAGTACATCGCATGGTCATTAGTAAACAATACTCCAGAGAAGATTCAAGGTCCCAGGACCCACAGCCCAAGAAAGGAACCATTCACTTCTGCCACTTCCACTCACCAGGTACCTTCCCCCAGGCAGGTACAGCAGCCGTAAGCAGCGGTCACGGCATGTCCTGCCCTCTTGTCCCTGCTGCCCAGTGGGGATGACAGATACCAGACAAACAGGAACAGTAAAGAGCTATTTCCTCTACCCTGCATGATGCAGGAAAGGAGGGTGAGATCCACCTGTGAGGTCAGAAAGGCTTCATGGACAGCCAACACTCGGGTAAATCGGGTAACGCATGTCCTGGCAGGCCTCCATCCCCACGAGGAGCCCAGAATCTTCCCTTGGTGAGTGCCGGGGAGTGAGCCTCCCACGCCCAGGGAGCCAGTGAAGCAGCTCAAGGAAGCAAAGCTGCAGTGTGGGCTCGAGGGACAGCTCAGACCTGGCTCCTGCCGAGGGCCTCTCAGCCACGTGGGCAGATGGCCACACCTTCTGATGGCTCAAAGGGAGACTAGACATTGGCGAGTTTGCCTGACATCTTATTTTATAAGCCTGACTCTAATCTAGAATTTCATCGACTAACGAGAGAGCTAAGCAGAACATGTCCAGGCCACCCTGACACCCTCAGGTTCGCATCTGAGGCTCTGGAAGGCCACCTGCACCTCAGTCAAGGGACAGCTGCACTGAACTCATGCTTTAAATCTGCACCACTGTTGTGAAGAATGAATTAGATGAGCTCAGAAAGTACTGAGAAGCATCACAGCATGAACACATCAGCCACAGATGGGGCAGGGGCGACCCTCAGGTGGGAAACACGGCATCAGCCCGAAGGGTGAGCAAAGTGCGGAACAAGACGTGCTCTTTGGGAGTCCCAAGGGAGAAGGGAGAGAAGGGGTGTTCGAGTAAAAACACCTACAAACTGTTGTTCAGAACACAGAGAGCAATTCTGCGTAACCCTCCGTGTGACGTGTGGGCCGGGTCCGCGGTGCAGGACAGGTGGCAGGCAGGGGCAGAGGAGAGCGCTGGGAGGCCTGCAGGGTGTGGCCACCCGGGAGAACTCGGACCCAGTGTGATGCGCTCTTCATTCTGGGACCTACAAGTGAAATTACTGATGCTTGTCCTCAAATCCAGGTCCTGGGATTATCCCAGTAGAAACAGTATTAGAGAAATTTGTAACAGACTCTTAACCTCAAACTTAAAAGAAAAATAAGCAGATGAGGCTGAGGATCAGGCAGGACTGCACACTGCCCTCCACTGCCGCAGGTCAAGGGCCAGCACTAAGATCCGTGCTTCAGGGACTGGGGCTCCTGGGAGGCCACACTTGACAGCCGCTGCTCTCAGAAGCTGCGGCCAGTGCCTACACTTTGAGCCTGGATATGCATCATTCTGTACTGCGGTTTTTGCTTTACTGCATTTTATTTTTTTAGTGGCTACAACGAAAATATGTCCAAAGTTTTACAAATTGCCTGAGTCACAGAAGTAATTTTGTAGCCTCTATATTAGGTGACACCCAGATGCATAAGGAACTGTAGCAAAATATAACAGGTGCTGCATAAAGGTAGAAACAACATCTTATGGAATACTTCACTTTTAAAATGATGTTCCACTTTATAACAGAATTCACCATGAGATCCAATTTGATACAAGGGTAATATACCAGGAATAGATATATTCACATAAAAAAGGACCTGAAAACTAGTTTACTATATACTAACCTAGTTAACAGCAGGAGTCACAAAAAAAAAAAGTGTACACACACACACTCTTTGGCAGGTTTAACAGAAGAGGCCGAAGAGACGCTGGCTCTGCTCTGCACGGGAGGAGCAGTGGTTGTAGTCTTCTTTAGACACTGTTGCTGACGTGCTGCAGGGCAGGAATGCGAGGCCGGCGAAGGTCTGGAGGCCGCGTGAGGTTGAAGAGCAAACAGACCGGTGCTGGTCTCTGACCCCAACCTCCACAGCAGCAGCGGCAGCCCCAGTGCACAGCTCCGCGCACCCAGACCTCCGGCTCACTGCAACCTCACCCACGGGTGCACGGGCCAGGCGGGTCACTCTGTCCTGGGGCCCCGCAGCTGCCTCAGCACGAGCCTCTCGCGCGGACACTGCGGTCAGGGACTGACCGAGCGGCGGTGATGGGTCTAGGGGAGGACGTTAGCGGGTCCCTTGAACTGGGGCCTGTTGAAAGAACGAGGCCCTAGAGAGCAGTGAGCACACCCTCATGCCAAGGCCAGTGCCCAGTGCACTGAGGGTACTGGACAATTCAGGTTAAGAGCAACGAGAGGAGATAGAAATGTGGCTAAGAAGGCCGGCGGGAAGAACTGGCTGCCACGGAAACCCTGGCCCCGAGTGCAAGAGTAGGATCCACAGAAACGCCAGGTTCCGTAGTGCGTGGCTGGTGCACCCGCCCCTTGTGTCCCTGCACCTGGCTACCTGTTTTCACGCCCAGGGTTGGGTTAGTCTGGACACTAGGTTCTCAGCAGTTTGAGAAAGCAGGGATGGTGAAGGCTGAAAAAGAAGGGCAATTTCCCAACTGCCTCGTTGCTAGGTTTGTGTTCTCTCCCTTTTGGACACTGAAGTCCTCGTTCCCAACTGACCTGGTCGCTGGTTCATCCTCACCTGACTCATCTTTGCATTTATCACGTCACGGTGACGGGCACTTTCTCAGGTTGTGCCTCTCTCATCTCCAGCTCACATGCGTCACGGACTTTCAATAAGGTGCTTTCAGTCTCCTTCCTCTGAGTTACTGACTTTTTAAAACTTTCTACCTTTTTCCCTGGCTCATGCTTATATTCCTTCCAGCTTCCTTTTCTTTTGAAAATTCAATAGCTCAGTGATAGTTTTTGGTTCTTCCTTGTGCATGTGGCCACTAGATTTAGTCCTGCCATGAGCTACTGCAAATGGACAGGTCCATAAAGCAAAGAGCCTGTTAACGCACGTGAGGAAAAGGTGGTGTCTCCTGTCCCCAGTCACCGAGGCCCAAGTGGAGGCACTTCTCTACCACATGTAATGGGATTTTACACAACTCCATAAAATCATTCATTAATAATAAAACATAAATCAGGCATGGTGCCACATACCAGTAATCCCAGAACTCTGGGAGGCTAAGATAGAAAGATTGCAACTTTGAACCCAGCCCAGGCAACTCAGCAAGATACTGTCTCAAATAAACATTTATAAAAGGCTGGGGTTGGCCAGGTGTGGTAGCTCACGCCTGTAATCCAAGTACTTGGGAGGCAGAGGCAGGAGGATTGCTGAGTTCAAGGCTTGCCTGGGCTACATAGCTCAGGGCCAGCCTGAACTACAAAGCAGGACCCTGTTTCAAACAAACGAAAGAAAGAAAGAAAGAACGAACGAACGAACGAACGAACGAACGAACGAACGAAAGAAAGAAAGAAAGAAAGAAAGAAAGAAAGAAAGAAAGAAAGAAAGAAAGAAAGAAAGAAAGGCTGGGGCCTTGAGTTCAATGCCTAGATACAGATATATAAGTACACAGATGTAGATAACAATATTGAAATAGATATCACAAGGGACTTTGTGAGACTTAAGGAGGATGACTTCTTCCATGTTCATCTCCGTTGCCTTCTTCTGGAAACTTCTGGCACATGCATCTGAAGGCTTTTCAAGCCACACCACAACTTTGGAGCCTCTCCTGCATATCTGATTGGCAGTCAGTCCAGATGGACATTTGTTTCAGAAGTCACTAGGCCTAGATGAGTTAACTTTGTGGTCAGAACCAATCCTGGCAGGCAGACTGTCCCTGCTTCGGCCTTTCTGGGGGTTCTTAACAACCACCAGGACATCCAGGCTTCCACACAACCCTGTCCAAATGAGCCTGTCTGAAGCATACGCAGTGTGAGAAAAGCTCCGTCCCTACGTGCTCCCCATGAGCCCCACCCTCCTCCTCTGTTAGACATGCTTCAGTTCTCTCTGGAGAAAATATCTTGTTTTATGTTTAGTTGTGTTTCAAGGCTGTTAATCTCCCATTTAAATTAAATAAATACGTAACATTATGTACTAGTTGGCATTATGAACAGTAAGACTTAAAATTTCTTGGGCAAAGATATAGCGACATGCTCACAACAACAAAATGTCTAGGTCCCAGATGTAGCAGTCCTAAGACTCTAGGAGCAAATGGGATACTAAGCAGTCACTTTGTGCAGCTGCCGCTCATCAGGCAGTGGCTGGCTATCAGCTCCCTCGAAGGAAACTGCCCACACCACTCTTGAAGCACTGTGAGGATGGGGCCGCACACCGCACAGCAGGCAGTCTGCACGGAGAGCTGCTCAGAGACCACAGCCCTGCCCACCCTTCCCGGATAGGCCGAGAGCCCTGCCAGTTCCCATCAGCCATGGCGCAAAGAACTAACAAGCAGCCTCCACCTGGCCACCATGAGCAAGCCCCCCGCCACGGGCTGCACAGGCAACAGGAGGAGACGCGCCCACAGTCTATGTGACAGGCGCCTCTCTGGACCTTGCATGCGGGCTGAGGAGCGAGGCACCGTAATGGAGGGTCCGGTACTCCCGCTTCCGGCCCCAGGCCGCCGCCGCCCGCCCCGCTGTGTGTCATCACTGTAACTGGTCCCCAGGAGACTTCTCGTGCAGTGTGTGTGGCGTCTGCTGCGGGGTGCAGCGGGGAGCACAGCACCTGGTTTCTGGTGACTGGTTGGAGCAGCCAGGGCCCCACTGACAGCATTACAGGTCTTGGGGGAGCCAGGAAGGGAAGACCCAAGAACTGACACGAAATCCCACCAGTCGGTCGTGGCTCTCAGTCTGCGCTCCCCACCACACTGGCCCAGAATATGTCCGTTCTGAACACTCATTCGCTCCGGAACTAAGACCCTGTCCTCCCTACGTGACGCCTGACAAGGTGAAACAGGTTAAACCGGCGTCCTCTGTGGACCTGTTCTTGTCTCAGTGCACAGCCCTGGTTGTGATGAGGAAGGCCCGCTTCGTGTCTGAGCTCGATGCCAACTACGTCTCCGCTGAAAGCAGCATTTCTGACTCGAGGACCCACTTCAACCACAGCTCTCTGTCTCTGTACAGAATATTCTCTTTGGGTGCTCTTCTTTCCTCACTCTTCCAATTTCCAAATTTTCTCAAGCATCCATTTTCAACTGAAAGATCATTCCACACAAGAGAAGTAAAGGCCACTTGGAAACTGCACAGGCGCTACGCCACGCACTCGCTCTACTAGGCACAGGGCGCTCCACAGGCTGCGGTGCCCAGCGTGGCCCTTGCAGCTGCAGGATGTCGGAAATCCGACAGAGAAGCCCCTTGCCCCGCAGCTCGTGTGCTCTGCCCACGGGACATGGCCATCGGGGGAGCAGAGCAAAGTCTGTGGGATGCGGGGAGGACAGCGGGGAGCACTGGTGCTGCCCGACTGCACACTGCTGACACAACACCGCTGCCAACCGGGAGGCTGAGACCCGGCACGGGCGAGCACTGCGTGCCCCGCTCTCTCCCGGGAAGAGCGGAAGCTCGGCGAGGCCCACTAGGACTTGCCACCCACTAGTCGTCTTCTCCCCGCCTGTAAGTCATGGAGAGAGACGGAAGGGGGGGGCCTCAAACCTCGCCCCAGGCCATCGTCACCCACTCCTCAACAAAGGACATGGAGGGCGGCTCTGCGTCCAGCCCTGCGCCAGGCACCGGGGAGCCTGCCATTGGCAGCCGAGAGCTGATGACACCTGAGCCAACACTGGCGCGCTCCTGCCTGCAGCACCCTGCGCCTGCTGCCGCCCTCAGCCCTCGCTGCTCGTGGGGCCAGGACTGTGCGTGAGCCCTGCATGGGGGTGAGGGGAAGAGGAACAGGGACTCTGAGCAGCAGCAGGCCCAGGAGTCCATCTGAGCCCTTCTAACTGCAGAGCAAACACAGCCATTCACCTCTCCTGCCTTTGATGTTGTGTGGGAGCAGACAGACAGACAGAGCGCACAAGGACAACAACCAAATGAGCAGCGTCGGGCACCTGGTGAAGCCCAACGCTGGCTCTCCATAGTGAAGCCAGACGTGCTTGGCTGAAGAAGATGGAGGTGATGGCTGTGACACCACTGTGCTGACCCTGGTGGCTCCTCCACGCAGCCCCTGAAATCTGCAGCTGGGCAACCCCTTTCTTCCTCTCAGACAGGGACTGCACCCTCTGTGCTGAAGGCTGAGGTGAGCTTTGCTCTCTGTCTACATAAACAAGAGGCCATTTGTTCCTAGTTATATGCAGATGACCCCCGCCTGGAGCCTTGTGAAGCTCCACGTGCCCCAGCAGCTGGGTGACTTACGGAGTGCATATGCCCAGTCCTTCCCACTCTGCCCAATGCCTACTGTAAAGAGGCAATGCTCAGGGCGGAAGACGCTGGTATAAATGCACCTCCCCCCTGCACGCAGGAGACTGAACCCTCTCTCAGTGAACATGCTGTGAACAGCTGCCCTCTTGAGGCAGCAGGACACAGGGCAGAGTCAGAGAATCCGGAGCTGAAATCCAGGCTCCCCGCTAATGCCAACAGGGGATCTGAATGATACTCTTATTCTTGTTTCAGAAAGCCCTGGGCCTGAGCACAGCACCTGGCAAGGAATAGCTGGCAAGTCGGTGTCCCTTAAGAAACATGTATGGAAAATGAAGAATCCAAGTGTGTAAATGAAGACACCATAGGGAGCTGGGATACTGGGACCCAATCAAACTTCAAGTCTCCCAGATTCCCTTCCAAGCTGAACCAGCTTCAAAACGTCGTGATTTGGGTACAAGTGCTAATTACACAAGACCAAAGTCTGCATCTGAACTGGGCCCAAAGACCCATGAGTTAAAGGCTTGGCCCTCAGCGTGACATTGGCAGAGGGTGGGGAACCGTTAGGAGGTGGGGCCTAACATCACAGGAAGTGTTCGTGGAGGGGACACTGGGATGCTGCTCCTTCCTGTTACTTCCCCTGGCTTCCCACCCACCCTCAACAAGTAACTCCTCCACACACGCTCCTTGCCATAGTGCTCTGCATCATTACAGGCTCAAGACAGAGGGAGCCACTGACTATGGACTGAGGCCCTGAGACTGAGCCAAATAAATCTTTCCTCCTTCTAAGGTGACTGTCTCATGTATTTTCTACAGTGATAGAAAACTAACTCACACACACAAACAATTCCAAGGAAGGAGCTTGTTTTCAAAATTGTATTAAATACTTTAAAATATCTTCACTGAGCTCTAGAAAAGATTGTTATGAAAGAAAAAGCAGGATATGATGTGGGTGAGATCAACAGCTGATATATGAAGCTCTTAAAAGGGAGAAGAACAAACCAGGTGACATCACACCCCTCAAACTCTTTCTGGCCCCACCTGGTGAGGCAGATCATGGGCAAGGGCACCTGTATCTGCCACATCAGCAGCCTGGGGTTTCACATAAAAATCCCCAACACGGGTCTATGCCACCTGGCATTTTTCCTTTGGTCAATATCGTGAAAGGGAGATAAAATTTACTACCATAATAACACCTTATCCTGACAGCATGCAAAGCACTAATTAGCACCTGTAACACCACTGCATTCACACGTGCCTTCGGGTTTGGTTTTTCTCTGCAAAGCTCTCATCCATGGGCTCTTCCACAAAACAAAGCCCTTAGCTAAGTCCTACGACCATCAAACAACACATCGTGCTGCCTCACTGTGTGACTCGGCTGTGACTGCCAGTTCCTGGCATGGTGGCCTCCAAACTCTTCTCAGGAGCAGGTTCTTTTACACATGACCTGTTTGGGCAACTTCAATAAAATCACTGGGTAAAAGGAGGACATCTCAAATCAGAAGAGGTAGGGTCCCCGCCAGCTCCCTCCCAAAGCCCACAGCAGCCTTTGTGCACCTTTGGGGAGCCAGCAACAGCACGTCTGGGCATAGTGGCACAGACCTGTCATCCCAGCTTAGTGACTTGGCGAGAATCTTCCTGAAAATATTTTTTTATAAATAAGGCCTGGGGCTGCAGCTCAGTGTAAAAGCCCCAGATTACAATATACAAGGTATCCTGCCAGACAGCACTTCAGATATAAAGTACTGTTTGGGAAGCCCCGAGACAACACCAGACTGAGAACCCCAGGCTTGTGAGCCAGGCTCCAGGCCCCACCTGCCCCGCCTGCCCACCAGATGAACTCAGCATGCTCTGAACTCAGGCTCTGACTCTGCAGAGTGAGTCACTGAAGGTTCTTGGAGGGGACAGACGCAGGAACTCCACTGAGGTGAGGCACACACACCTGGACAGCCTGCGTCAGGTCCAACTGAGGCCCAAGGCTGGAATCCAGGGGTGCTGCCTCAGCCATGGTCCTGGCTACCCACAGAAGGATCCGTTCTTCTGGGCCCCTCGTATGCGCACATGGACACACACACCCACACGCTCACACCAACCCTGGTGGGCGAGTCTCCCCTGTATAGATAACCAAGTCCATCTGGTACAAAACCTCTCAAGTGCGCATGCTGAGGGCACATCTTCCTGTGGTCCCAGTGCTCCTGCAACAAGGCCGCCCTCCAGCCTGGAGCTCGTTTCCCAGAGTTCCCTTGTCATTCAGTAAGGTACACCAGCAACAGGCAGGCAAGGAGTTAAACATCTATAGAGCCATGTGTTTCACAGAAATTAGTTCACAAGCATTCATTTATAATTAACATTGTACTAATATTCTAAAGTACCTATTCTAAATTGCCCCAGAACTAATTAAATCTCAGAATGCCCCAGAGAGCACTGTTATCAGCCACATTAATAAAGGCCCAGAACAGTTGTCAGAACAGCAGACCGATAAGGGCTACACTCTGGGACTCTGCCACCAATTTGTTCCACGCTGCTAAGGCAGCAGTTTAAAACCTTCCGAGACCACAGTCCTTCTCTCTAACCTGCTGAATCGGCATCGTTCTTCTTGCCCACCCCCCAGGCTTCCCACGTCTGCCCGACCCTCTCACGAGGAGAGGACAGGCTGCGCCTGCCCCCAGCAGCGTGCCGGAACAAGACTGCGATGACAGTGCACACGCTGCACGTCAACCCGCCACCCACCGTATGAATTGAGGTGAAACCCCGAGGTCCTCAAGCACACGGGACTCCCGGGCCTGGGAGTGCCCGCACGCAGAGAGCAGGTGGCAAATGCCACCCATCTCCTCTTGCACTGCCAAGTGCCCCTGAGAGGGAGCCCCCAGCGTGAGGCCCTCCCCGGGAGGCCTTCCAGGCGTTGCCCCAGCAGGCCCCACGTGGTCCCCTCCACCGCCTTTAACTGTTTGCATCGCTCTGCTGCTCAAAGGAAGAGACTCCCTTCCTCAGCTCTGGCCCCACAGTCTGGCTCAGCAGCAGCGCAAGCTCAGCAGGCAAGAGAAAACAGAGCAGAGAGCCCACCTGCTGCGGGAGCTCGCTAAGTCCTCAACTTGAGGACGCACCAGGGCCAGCCATATGTCTTGCGTAAGCCAACCAAGGCCTGTGTCGTCCATTCCAGCGCTCCTGGGCTTTCAGAGATCACCACAGGAACGCCAGACACCTCTTTTCAAAACAACATCATCACACATAATGGCTGGTGGCTCCGCAGGGAGACCGGCTCATTAGGGCTGCCCAGGTTGGGGCTGTGCCACACCGGTCCACTTCTGGACTGGCTGTGCAGAAGGCAACATGCAGCCAGCACACCACAACCCAGCTTCAGAGTGCTCCCTTTGCCTCTGGGCCCAGGCCTGGGGCGCTGGGCCTCCTCTCCACGGTCCCTGAGAACCACCAGCCTGGGGCAGGCATTGGGGTGTAGAGGGACTCCCCTCCCAAACGCAGCTTAGACAGCACTTCACGTGGCCCCTCTGCCCAGGAAAGGCCCTGGGTGCCCTCTGCCTACAAAGAGCCGCAAGATGCCAGCAGCAGGCAGCAGGGTATGCAGTACCAGGCTGCTTCTGACAATCCCACGTGTTTCATCAGAAGATTTAATTACAATGGGGCCGGAGGGCTTAATCCCTGTGACTCTGGGGCAGGCGGGCAGGCGGGTGGAGAATCGCAGTGTCAGCCAAGCAGGACCAGCCTCCCAGGACCCCTCAGGGCAGAGCTTGAGCTGGGAAGCCTCGGAAACTCGGCCTCAAATCCATGCCGGGTCAGGAGCTAGCTAGGACGCCCTGGGGGACTGTTCTTGCCTTTCACCTGAGAGAAAAGATCTACCTCAGCATGCAGCAGCAGCAGGGCAGGAGTGGTGCCCTGCACGGCAGCTGGTGCAGGTGGGCACAGAAGGGGACAGCCCCACTGTGGAGCCAGCTGGCAGGTGACCTGGGGCTCTGCGGCCCTCTGACCTGGCTCCCCTCTGCAAAATTCAGAAGCAGAGGAACACAAGCCCTCCAACCCAGCAACTGAAGCACAATACCCAGTGTGCAGGGCCTTCTTGGCCTGCTGGGGCTCCGTAGGCTCGAGGCTCTCGGTGCCATAGTGTCCTCCTTTTTCAAGCAACTCTGAAATGTGCAATCTATACAGTGTCAAAGGCTCTGGAGTAATGAGGGCTCCCCATTTTTTTTTTTTTTCTTTTTGGAGACAGGGTCTTGCTTTGTAGTTCAGGCTGGCCCTGAGCTCACTATGGTGCCCAGGCAAGCCCCCGCGAACTCAGCAATCCTCCCGTCTCTGCCTCCCGAGTGCTGGGATTACAGGCGTGAGCCACCACGCCCAGCATTATATGTGGTAACCGGGGATCAAACTCAGGTCCTTATGCTTGCAAGGCAGGCGCCGGAACCACTGAGCTAACCCTCTGGCCCTAGGGCTCCCCATTTTATATGTGGCTTATAATATCTTAAAATGTATTAATATGTTCGTAGCCCCTTACTGCTGTGTGATACTAGATAAGCCGTTTGCCTCAGTTTCCTAGTCTGTAAAATAGAGACAGAAACTGTAAGCATGTCAGAAGGCTTCTATGAAGAAGAAGTGAATTAATATCTGTAAGGCCTTCAAAATAATAGTGAGCCTTGGGCCAGAGATTTAGTTCAGTGTTTCCAGCACCTCCCTAGCAAGTACAAGGTCCCTGGTTCGATCCCTAGTAATCACACACAACAATATTGGGTGTGGTGACTTACACCCACCAGTAATCAGTGCCACACACCATAGTGTCAGGCGTGGTGGCTCGCGGCTGTAATCCCAGCACTCCGGAGGCAGAGGCAGAAGGATTGCTGAGTTCCAGGCTTGCCTGGGCTACATAGTGAGCTCAGGGTCAGCCCGAACTACAAAGCGAGACCCTGTCTCACTGAATGAATGAATGAATGAATGAATGAATGAATGAATGAATGAATGAATGAATGAGTAAACAAATTTATAGTAAGCCCCAAGTAAGTCTATGGATGCTTATTAAATTTTAAAAATGCAACTTATTAGTAAAGAAATATTGGGGATACTAGCAAAATGTGTACAAACCACTGTTGTGCTCAGAGCATGGACTGCAGCAGAAGAGCCGCCCTGAGCCCTTAGTAGAGTCCCCCGGGAGGTGACAGGGGGGAGAAGGACCACGGAGGCGCCAGCAGGAAAAGCCGGCACCACGGCTGACACGTGTGGGAGCTGGAGGGAGATTTCTGGCGCTAGGACGGGACAAGGTGAAGGCGGAACAGGGGTAAGGAGCGAGCCAGTGAGCAGGACCAGCCTGCTGCAGAACTCCACTGCCAGGGGACACCCACACGGATTAAATGTGGGCGAGGACGGCGTTCACAGGACACCAGAGCAGGGCAAAGTGCGGGTCTGTGGGAGAGACAGAAACCATGCATGGCCACCCGTGAGGGCCGCTGAGCACTTCCAGTTTCCCTTGCCCTGGATACATGGCAGGACCATACTTCCTGTGCCCTTCAAGTAACGCAGGGTCATGCGATCCCTCCTACCCAGTGAGCTGCATGGGCAGAATCAACAAATGTGACTCCTGGGCTTAAGTAAGCCCCCCAGGGCTCTCCTCCCCTCTTGTACCAGGACCAGCCAGGTTCAAAAGGGGGGCTGCTGGGTCTGGCTGAACCTCTAAGTGGGCAGAGCCTCTGGAGACTCGAAGTGCACATGCCCTAGGGGTGAGGTGTAACCCACCGCCTGTGGCAGAGGCAGGGGCATCCCTCAGTGGGCAGGAGCAGCAGACAGGAGCAGGAGTGCCAGGGAGAACGGGTCACAGATCAACGAGAGCCGTGGCGGGCCGTGTGCCCATCCACAGACGAGCGCAAGTCTGAGTGCAGCTAGAGACCTGCTGGCTTCCAAGCTCTTAAGCAGCGCAGGGGAAAAGGCGCACAGCAGCAGAGACAAACACAGCTTGCCGCAGAGGAAGGTGAGTCAGGCAAAGACGGACACCACCACCATTCCACCTGCAAATTTCCACCTGTGAGTCAGAATCATGTTCAGCTATGTATCAAGTCAGCAGAGCAACACAAATACAGTAGAAGAGACGTGAAACACAGTCTGAAAAAGCTCTATGCAGAGAGCACAGGTACATCTTGGGTATGACTATGTAAACAATGCCTAATCTTCTTAGGAGGATTTAACAAGGATAAAAGAACATTTTACAACTCTCCTTGCATAAAATGACCCCAGAAATAACAAGCTTCGAAAGGTTCTGAAGCCACTTTTATAAACTTGACATATTGATTTCTGAAGCCTGCAAAATGTTTTTCAAAAACACCAGCTGTTCCACATAACAGCAGGGGAAAAAATCTTTCCTAGTTTCTTTTACTATTCAAATGAATAAAACGAATAAATGCTGAATACATATCAAAAGTGTTATTTTAACTTGCCAGGGTTCAAAAAAGAGAAAAGAAGCATATTTTGTTTTCTTTTAATTGTTTCAACAAGCTACAGAGTCAAGGTCAATTGTCTGAAATGTCACTGAACTGCTGTTTACAGAACACGCGTTAGAAGAATGATGCAAGAATTTTGCAAGCTGCAACATTGGGTTTAGCAAACTAGAAAGAATGCAGTGTGGTCACACAGTCTTTACTCACAAGGCAGCTGGAAAGACCTTAAATATCTATTTGAGAGGCTTCCACTGTGGCCAGAGGGGGAAAAATACCCTCCCATTAGGGATCTGAGAAATTAAAGTCCATTTAGCTCATTCAGATCAATGGAGTACAAGACCATTTTCCATGCGGCTTGTTATTGGAGGAAACATTAGGATAATCACATTAGGAAAGACGGTGCCTGTCTGTCGTTGCTGAAGACACTGCCTAATTATTACAGAGTAGACAATAACCAGTGGGAAATCCACAGGAAGGACTTTTACTTCTTAATCAGGGCTGAGAAAATTCTCACAAAGACACACAGAAATGAATCAACTCCGCATCCCTGAGACAGAAATGAGACTAGATTGGCAACAAAAATGTGGTGAAGAAGTCAGTGACAAGGCAGGAACTGGAAGATGTGAAATCCTACTTTCCTACATCTCAGGTAAGTGGGGGACACTGGAAAACCCCCACTTCCAAAGCTGAAATTCCTCAATTATCAAATTAGAAGCAGGGTGTGAGCAAAGGGCTTTTAAAACCAATCTCCAAAGGTCACATGCTATGTGATTCGATTTACAAAGCATTTTTGAAATGACAAGCTCACAAAGTTGAACTGATCAGTGTTCACCAGGTGTGGCTGGGAGGCGGTGAGTGACAAAGGCTACGAAGGGAGCTTTGTAGGACAGCCCTGCCGCCCGCTGGCCAGCTGCTGACACCCGCCCCCAGGAAAAGTGACCTGGAGGCACAGTATGGGTGTGCATTCTCACAAATACTTAGGTTTACTTTCCAAGGGTTTCACTTGAAATATTTCATTTACTAAAGTATATCTTAAGACAAGTCTTATGGCCATATTTACTGGTCAAATATATAGGTTGTATATGTAACTATCTTATTTTCCAACTGAATCAAAGATACAGGTAAAATGAAAGTATACAAGTAAAAGGAGAAGTATATAGTGCAGGTGTTTATTTCTATCATTGTGTGGTACAGGAAGGTAAAGTATGCTAAAAAGAGCAAGAAGCTTTAAATACCAGCGAAAGAAAAAAATCAATGCTACGAATGAAATTAAAGGTAAATGACAAACTGGAAATTGGCATATCCAACAGTGTGAAGAAAGGCATGATGCCGGACGGGAATGGTAAGACCCCAATCACACACAAAACAGGCTCAAGGTCAGTACAGGCGCAGTCCACTGGTGACAGGAACTGCAAATTAAAGAACTTTTAACCATTCCTTCCAGGAGGGACCGGCGAGGGTGAATTCCAAGACCACACAGGATAAAGAGGATGAGGGTGACACGGGGGCACAGCTGTGATGGCAGTGGAGAGATGATTGTGCCCACTTTCTCTGGGTACACTGAGAACGTGTCCATATGCAAAACATGCCCCATTCTCTCAGCTCTCGTTATGATTGGCCTCTAACCCAGATAACAATGGCATGGCTACAAAACAAAATAATAATGAAACAAATATGCCTCCTGGAGACAACCCACCTCATTAGCATTTATTTTATCAGGTAGACAAAAGTAGAGAAATCCTAAGTGCGCATCAAGTGGAGGTCAGTGATACACATGTGGCCCAGACACTCAATTCTCTGTGGCCTATAAAAACGACAATATTTGACTTTGTTCAACTGGCCTTGGCCAGGACATGCAGCACAGCAGTGGGAGGCACAGTCCGAGCCAGCCTGCCTGGTCCACGACCAGCTCCATCACAGCAGGCTGTGTGCTCCAGGCAAACCACTGAGCCTCTCTGAGCTGCTGCCCCTGCTGTAAAGTAGTGATGAGAGACAAAACCTACACTCTTCATGCTGCCATGAGAACTGAAAGAGCCATTAGCTGTAAGACACAGAGAACAGCCTCTGTCCCCTAAAAAATGGTAGGAAATAGCTTGTTAAATTAAAAATCTGTCGGGCCGGAGAGTAAGCTCAGTGGTTCCAGTGCCTGCCTCACAAGCGCAAGGTCCTGACTTCGATCCCCGATAACTACATACAATGCTGGGTGTGGTGGCTCACACCCACCAGCAATCAGTACCACATACCACAATGCCAGGTGTGGTAGCTCACACCTGTAATCCCAGTACTAGGGAGGCAGAGGCAGGAGGATTGCTGAGTTGAGGCTTGCCTGGGCTACATAGTGAGCTCAGGGCCAGCCTGAACTACAAAGCGAGACCCTGTCTCAAAAAAAAAAAAGTCATAAAAATATATCTGCCACCTAGAGGGAGAAAAGGTCAGATGACAGGTTCTGAACCAGGGTGAGGGGCTGCTCCTCTTCAGACAGTGCAACAGGCTTCAGGACGGGGTGCGGTGACAGTGAGAGTTACCTCAGCATAGTCTTCTGCGTCATTACAAAAGCAAACAAACATGAGCACGGCCAGTGGGCACTCTGAGGCACTCCTGCACTGTGAGCAGTGGAAGCTTTCTGGGGGAACTTGAGTGATATGCTCTACCCTTTCTCTCTGCTCACTTAGCTTCTAGGAATCTGTCCTGCAAAAAGAACACAAGTCTACAAATAGATGCATACACACATGCACATGCACGAGCACGCATATATAAACATAGAAAAGAATATTTACTAAATTGATATTTATAACAGGAAAATCAATGACACCTGGAATTTTCATTGAATGTGCCCTGCTTGGCAGCAACCACACAGCACAGGAAGATCACGACACACTGGACACAGAGGACAAAGGCTTTACACTTCTCCGTGAAGGGAGCACTGAAGGACTGTGATGAAGAGAGAGGACCCGCATCCAGGCGGACAGGAACATCCACACAACCCCTGAACTCCCCAAACTGCCCCACAGTCAGAGTCAGGCCGGAGGCTAGGGGCAGCAAAAACAAGAAAACTTGGTATGGAAAAAGTGGAATTTCTGATGTTTATCATGCTGTGCAGCAAGTGTTGGAAAGGATCAGGAGACGACGGGAGAAGCCCAGAAGGCACAGGAACAACACAGACCCCAAGAGGCAGCAAAAGATGGTCAGAGGATGGTCAGAGAGCTGGGTGCCCAAAGAAACCCCAGCAGAGCAGCTTTGGTGGCCAGAGCCAGCTCTTCTCAGCACAACACGACCAGTACTAGCCAGCTGTGCCAGGGGGAAATGGGAGGCGGGGCACATGAGCGAAAGGGGGAGACACATTCCCTAACTCAGTGACACACAAAGCCACGGAAACCCCAGCTTCGGGTTCAGTGAAGATGTCTGATCCTCTCCCAACACCATCTGTCTTAGCTCCCTCTCTTGTTACTGAGACGAAATGCATGACACCCAAAGTCAGAGGAGGAAGGGTCTGTTTAGTTCACAGTTCAAACAGGTTACAGTCCATACTCAGATGGCTCTGAGGCAAGGAGGCACCGCAGAGGAGAAGCGGTCTGTGGAAGGCAGAAGGTAACAAAGCCAGAAAGGTATGACCACAGGTCCTTCTGCCCCTTACACTCACCCAGGTACGCAGGGTGGGCAGCACCCACACCCTTAATCTAGCACCTTAGCCTTCACGTGGCATCGTGAATCAGTCACACATTCCAGGTCCAGCCACCTCTGCAAAACCCCCACCTATGACTGCATGAGGCTCAGGGACATCTAAATACAAGCTGTAATACCACCCTTCTGAAACTATAGTGGCCAAAAGGGCTTCAAACCCTGAAACAAGATGCAGACTCCTCTGAAATCACACGCTGCCTGCCTACACCTCGCCCATAGCCACTGCACGGACTCCACCTTGAGACTTTGCCTGCCACTGCCCTGTGTGCCAGGACCCTGGTCTGTGACTTGCACTAGCTGAGCACACTAACGTGGAATGTGATTACTGTGAGACTGCTTTAGGGGAGGAACAGTGTCTTATTCTTGTACAGCTTGTGCAGATGGAAGTGATGAGTCCTGGCCACCAATCTAGATGTTTGATAAATATCCTTTGATTATCACTCAACAATTTGTCCAATTTGTGGGAGGCTTTTGCACACCAAGGGTCTTGCTCCAATGGGGGTGGGAGTGGGAATTCATAGAAAAGAGTTTAAGAACAATGGTTTGGAGCAGAGTAACTTGAGTCCAAAGGCCAGCCCCCCTTACTGACTAATGGACTCCAAAATACTTAATCTCAGTATCCAACTGCCTTAAAACAGGAAGAACAACAATGCTGTACACCGATGGCTGTTCACTGAGACAGCACACCCTGCTGTAAGTTCTTCACGAGCCCCACCTCATCCAATACTCAAAGCAACCATATGAAATAGTACTGCTTCTAGTCCCATGTTACAGTGAGGAAACTCAGGCAGGAGGAAAAGGGTGAAACAGACTCAGTCCTTCACAGTCACATTCCAGAGTCTGCACTCTGGATCAGAACAGCCTTCTGCATGGCCCGTCAAGCACCGCGCACACCATTGGGAACTTCCTAAGCACAGCTGGGGCCTGAATTCTCCAAAATGGAGCAGTGCCAAACTGGAGCAATCTCTGTGGACCAGAGGCTTGTGCCCTCCACAGCAGCTCTGCAGTACTGCTGTTCCCCAAAGGACTGTTGCAGGTGGGCTCCGAACACATGCCTCGTCCCCTGCTCCTGGTCCTCTGTCTTCTAACAGTCTGAAGAAGCTGATTCAGAGCTGGACCCTACCCAGAAAGCTCACGGGGAATGCCCTGGCATTCTTTTAGTTTAGAACAGCCTCCAAAATCTAGTTCTTGGCCTCTAGTGGCACTCAAGAGTCCTTCCTGGGGACTGTACCCATCCCAATTACAAGGCACTGCTCACATGGCCCTGACCAACCAACCAGCAGGACAGCCTCCCACCTTTAACCCAAACACCACCCGAACAGTGGCACCAGGGTCACTGACTTCTGCTAAGAACGCTTTCTTCTGATGACAGTTTGCTAGCCTTGAACATCTTCTCCCCCACAACATAAGCCACAAAGGCAGAAACTGGGTTCTCGCTCAGATGCCCCAAAGCACCTATCAAAGCACCTATCAAAGCACCCGAGGCCTGCACAGTGAGCTTCCGCCACCAAGAGGAAGGTTATATGTGGGAACAGTCAGCAGTCATTAATGAAAGTAAACTGTTTTCCAGGTAGCAGAGACCTGTAGAAATATATTATTTCCACCACCAACCAAACTAAAACACAGTCCTGAGCAGTTACAACTGCTTCTAAGACGCTGCCTTGGGCACCACTTGCCTGCTTCTCCTTCCTCCTCTCCCAAATTCAGCACGATGATGCAGATGTGCTTCCGCAGCTGGCGCGTGTTTGAGAACTTCCGACAGCACTTGCTGCACTCCAGGCTGCTGGGCGCCAGGCTGCGCCCGTCCTCAAGTGCCAGCTGACAGTCCTCAGTTGGACTTGGAGTGTTTTCTGCCAGGTCCTCTTCTGCACTGGGCTTTTTTGTGGACCCCTTAGGCCTGCCTCTCTTCCTCTTCATGACCGAAAACTCTGAGGAAAACAAGAGGGAAGGATGGAGTCACACAAGGTGCCAGCGCACAGGGTGCACTCAACTTCCAAGTCTGAGAATTGTTCAGACTGCACCCTTTATTTAAAAAAAAAAACCCAAGGTCTGAAGCAGTCCCAGCAATTTCTGGTTGAAAACACTGTTTTCTGTGCTAATACTGCAGTTACACACTAACTAGTGAGTGATATTTTTGTATTCTGCATCAAGACCATCAGCTGATAAGAACCTTCCTTTGCATGGCTCTTTTTGTGAAGTAGGAAGATTTTATGTTATGGCCGCCAGACACCAGTCCACCAGTCCTGTCCTCATTAACCATCATTTCCATCTAAGTCCAGGTCTCTGAATGGCTTCTCGACTTGTCTTCAAAGGGTTTTCAGAGGCTCCCTTTATTACCATCACACTTTTTCTTTACCCCTCATTACTCACCCCTCCCCCACATTTCCCTTTGAATATTTCTATTTCACATGTATATACAATGTACCAACAAAGATAAACTTAAACTAGAAAGAACGAAAGAAAGAAAGAAAGAAAGAAAGGAAGGAAGGAAGGAAGGAAGGAAGGAAGGAAGGAAGAAAGAAAGAAAGAAAGAAAGAAAGAAAGAAAGAAAGAAAGAAAGAAAGAAAGAAAGAAAGAAAGAAAGAAACCAAAGAGGAAGAGTCAGCTGAAAGAGCAGCTGGGCTGTGGTGCACGGGGCCTGGAGGATGCTGGGAGACGGCACAGGGAAGCGGCAGTGATCTGCAGGGAAGGGGCACCCTTGCAGGACCAGAACTTTTGTACAGCTGAGGTGCAAAGGGCAGGTCAGCCTCAGCTAAGCATTCAAGCCACAGCCTCCCGCAGCCTTCAGGCCTTCTCACTAGGACATGTTAGGGGCAAACGGGGAAGGGAGAAGGCTATAAAGAACTGAGAGGACAACGATGGGCTGAACAGCCTCGAGCCCCTCAGATCCCTTGGCCAGCACAGAGCTCACCAGGCAGGACGGAGGCTGTCTTTCCAGGAGATCAGTCCCCACACATGGGAAGGTGAAGGGAAGGAAGAAACATCGTAACAGAATACATACAAACCATTGACTCAAAACTCATTAAGACTCTTCCTGTTAATATTCTTTACAACAACATGTACAACCTACTGAAGCAGCAATTAATATTAAAGCAGAATTAGGAGGCCACGAAATACCCACTTTATGTCATGTCAATTTAACTGTAGAAACATGGTGAGCATAATTTATTGAAGTTGGGGCCCAGCTCTGTTCCCCAGTGAGAAATGAAGCCATTTCTCTGAAAAGTTCATAGGATGCCGCTGACCCCAGGAGAGGTCTGCCCCCTGGTGACAGAAGTGATCTCCAGACTCCTAGATGTCCCCTGACAGGAGCGCCTGTGTTTGCCTGTGGGCTTTGGTCCTGGATGCCTTATGATCTGGACTCTGGAACACGGTACATCAACTCTGGCCTCTAGAGGAGCTAGAGCACAGAAGGTCTAGTCAGAACCTCAAAGAGGGTTAGAAACTACCCCATGTGGGCAGCATGTCGCAGACCCCCTGCACAGCTGTGACTTACATGAGATTCCTGGCTGGATATAGTCCGGACACTGTCATACGCCCGCCAAAGACAGGAGGTCATCATAGTATCCAGGACTCATAGGCAGGGAGAAAGAGCTCCACTGGGGCCTTTCCAAGTCCTTGTCCATAATTTTTAAGTGTACAACTTCCCTAAGTTTGGTGAGTTCTTCTAGGAAATTATCAACACTAAAGGTGACTACAAGGATCTCCAAATCTGTACCTCACTGGCCAGAGAGGGTGATCCTTGGGGTCCCTTGTATCTGTGGGTGGTGTCAGAAGTGTTGGGGAGACTTTACAGTCTTGTGGAAAACTGCACCCCAACCCAGAGTTGAGCAAACCCAACACGACAGTCAGTACCCCATGTTTTGCTCCAAGGACAGGCCAGAGCACAGGGTCAGTGATGGCGGTGCCTACTGGGCGAGGCAGGAGAGCAGCCACAGTGGGAGCACGGCTGGGTATGTGAGAGTCTCTCTTCCCAGAGCGGAAAGTCCTTGAAGATAAGGTCCTTGTCCTGACTAACCTGGTGCGCCGGCCCAGTGAGCCCAGGTAATTCAACGGACAAGTAGCGGGCAATCTGGTTGTCACAGGAACACAAACGACATGAGCCCTGAAGCTTTGGAAAAGCCTCAAACGCAACAGTGACAAAACTAATCTTGCATCTTGCTCCATCCATAATTCAGATCCTCAAGACCAATTAGTTAGCTAAAAATGAAATATTCATAAATGAACTTGGAATAATTTAAGCACTAAAAACGAGTTGCTGCTGTCAACTACCCACACACTGTAAGAGAGCTGAGAATCCCGGAACTGGCCAAGGAGAAGAGCAGCCTCTTTCAAAACACTTGAATGGACGTGCTTGTGATTAATTCGTCTTCCTCCTCCCTGAGCCCCTTTCTGCTACCTGTCCCTGGGCTCCAGGATTTTGTATTACAGACATCTGTGAAAACTCCCGCAGGGCCGTTCTATACCCCATGCTGCACGCGGCCTCCAGGATCCAGCTTCCTGTTCTGGGCCTCTCTGCCTCCAGCCTGTATCTCATCATCACGCACCGGCTCTAGCACCGCCCATGGCTCTGGATGACTTTTTCCACAACTCTCAGATCTAGCGTTCACTGTCCTTTGGCACATGCCCCAACCCTACATGCGCACACTCCTACATACACACAGTACCCCACCTTCCCCTCCTGTCTCCCGTTCAACTGCTGGATGAAGTTTCTAGCCCTTCCGGCACAAGCGTGGACAATCCCTGTCTTTTTCTTTACCCGTTTGGTCCCCCTGCCTGACCCTGCCACCTTCCCTCCAGCCCCAAATCACAGGCTGACATCTCAGATCCAGCTCAGCCTCAGCACCTCCAGCTCGAGGCTGCCCAGCTGCGGAAGCCATGCGGGCTGCCCGCCCACCCGGCCTGGGCCACACAGGGAGCCACACTCACGTGGAGTATGTACACTCCCAGTGTTCCAATCGTTTCTCTTTCTTTTGCTTCAACAATAAGTTTGAGGTTTGAACCACCCCTTTAACTGCCAGATCCCATGAGGTCTTAAGGAAAGCTGAACGTGGAGTAGACGATAAATCAGTTCTGCGTGACAGGAAAGGAGACAGCTGCTAAGTCATTCCTTGTGTTGCAATTTAGTGCATCTTAACCCTGCTCTAAAGCTAAGGTTTGGGGACAATTTCCTCTTAGTAAGAAAATCATTCTTGCAGATCCAAGACTGAAAACTCGCCACAGAAACAATCAGGTAAAAGTTCCTAAATTCAATCAAAAAACAATACAAGCATTATGAAACAAGAGCCCAACATAATAAAAATTCTCATATTGTAAGTCCTTTATTTTTGCATCACTCAACCTTTCAGAACCCTTTCCCAGCTATTATTTCATTTTTCCTCACAAAAACCTCACAAGGAGAGTTCAGCAAACGTAATTGCCACAAAAGGAAAGGGAACAGGAGCCTCCAAGGTCCCAGAGGCTTGGCAGAATTTTTAAAGCCAACTGCTGAATCAGTAGAACTGGGATTTGGGTTTTCTTTTTCCGATCAAAAACCTTTCCGCTGAGTCACACGCCCCAAGTACTTGGAATAAAGGTCAGTTCCGCCCAGTTTCACAGAGCCACCACGAGCTGTGCACAGAACACTGGCTTGCCACTGAGCAGACATGGATTCAACCCACCCTAGGTTCACTTTCCAATGTGAAAAATAAACACAGGAGTGCTTCTATTTCATAGTCACTGTTATTAAGTGACCCACAATAATACTGAATATTGTACTTCAGAAGTGACTGATGAAACAGCAATTATTTCTAACTTCCTTTTTTGGAATACTTTAAGAAGCTACTATCAGGCCGGAGATTTAGCCCAGTGGTTCTGGCACCTGCCTTGCAAGTGCAAGGTCCCTGGTTCAATCCCCAGTAACCACATACAACAATACCAGGCATGGTAGCTCACGTCCCCAGCAATCAATACCACATACCACAAATGCCGGGTTTGGTGGCTCAAGCCTGTAATCCCAGCACTCAGGAGGCAGAGGCAGGAGGATTGCTGAGTTTGAGGCTTCCCTGGGCTACATAATGAGCTCAGGGCCAGCCTCAACTACAAAGCGAGACACTGTCTCAAAAAAAAAAAAAAAGCTACTACCTCACAAGCTAATTCACTATTAAGACAGCAGAATTCCTTGATGTATATGCATTTGTGCTCATTCCACTCAATATGCATTTTTCCTTGATTTCTTCATTTTAAGGCAGCTCACACACCAAGTATCTAAATGTAGAATTGGGGGCACACATATTTATTATGCCCAAGACTGGGTAAACCAGAACTCTCATTTGGCAGTTCAATCTCCATTCACACCAGCTTGAGAATTTTAGAAAATCCTGGAAGACCAACATTTTAGGGTTCTGACAGTCAATCTCCTTGACATTTATTTCCAAAGCCCAGGAAGCAATAGAGAAGACAATGAATTATGTATCAGAAATTTAGGAACATGAGTCTTATAGGTTTCTGAAGAATGCAACATCCCCTCCATAAGGACAGACTGAATCCTGTTCTGCAGGGCAAGATAGCCAAGGATCCCCAGGCCTGCTTCTTGTGGCTTATCAGCCACCAGGAAAACACTACAGAAATGACAGCAATAAGGAGCACAGAGGAAGCATTCCTCAGGCACCGGGCTAAGATTTCATATGCATTTCCTTGTTGAATCCCCAATGCTGCCAATCCATACTAGTCCCATTACACAATTAAGAACACAGAGACTTACAAAATTAATTTGTCCTAAGGTCACAGAACTAGCCAGTGGCAGTGGCAGAATGTGCACCCAGACCTGTTGTCTCAGAGTTGGTAAACTCAGGTTTGAGCAAGTCCTCTCGTTGGCTCAATGGATAACAGGGCAAAGAAACATCATATTTTGACTTCCACTCACAGTTCTGCAGGGAAACGAAGATGCCCCAACATAGCTACACCCTTGATGTGACACAGCTCCTGATGCCAAAGAGCACATAGCCACAGGGAGCACGGGGCTTCCCGCACATCCTGCACTCGCTGTGGACTAGATTAGCATGAGGGCCATGCATAACAAACAGCATGTGTGGACACTCTCCTCTCAGAATCTGTGAGGACAACTGGTAGTGCATCTCCCTTTGACAAACAAGGTGCAGCTTGGAAGACCCACGAGGGCAGCTTCCACTGGCCAGGCTTCATGCTCAGGCCTGGCCATGTCCAGCTGAGCATCTTTCAGAAAGAGCGCCTGCTAGTTACTAACTCACCTGCCCAGGATGGGGTGCCTTTGTGGAAAAAGGGGACTAGGAAAAGGGAAAAGCTCCTCTCAGGGTGTCAAAACAGGAAGCCACCCATGCAAGAGCCAAAGCAAGTCTCTCAGAGACCCATGGAAATCCCTCCTGCAGCAAGCTCGACTGCCCCATCTTCAGCAGGGAGGCATGTCCATGTGTATACACATGCTCCCACACACACCTCCACAGGCTACTCTCATGCTTACAACCTACCCATATACACAACCGCACTTAAAAAACCATCACACAACACATTCACTCACTACTGCCCAAGTACACAGTTACATACATTCACAGGTACCATGATGGAGCATTACACACTTACACATATGCTCATTTACACTTACACTTACACACACACACACACACACACACACAGAGGAAAATTATCTTGATGTGTAGGCGATTTCTTCTTGGATCATATCCAGAGATTTGATTAGGAAAAGAGAGGAAAGTGAAAGGCTACTCTGCAGATTACTTCTTACATGAGCAAAAAAGATTAAAAGACTATAAAATAAACCAGAGGATTTAGGAACCTTCATGTTATAAAGGGAGAGCAAAATAATAAATCAATTACTACCCAGTTAAAAGTTTAATTAAACCATTTCAAGTGTCTCTCAAGTTAAAGTGAATTGTGAAGGTTAAACCTGAATGGAAATCATTAGAGAGAAACTAAGCTCCTACAAGCCTCAGTTTTATGGACTTTCACAAAGAGAAAAAAAAAAATGAAGTTCTTAATGAAAGGCGTCTGGAGAAATTTTCTTATATTAAGAAGTTGAGTTTAATTAAAGAATTAAGGAATATTTTTTAAAGTAAACTACTTGGGCAATTAAATCTTCTGGTACACACAACAGAAAAAGAGAAAATTTATTTGAGTAGAATATACGTCAAAAGTAAATTATTTACTAAAGGCAAATATCATATGAAAGTAGTGCTAAGAATTTAGTTCCTTAGTACTCCCCCCTGTCCTTGGTCTCACTTACTGTGGTTTTAGTTTCTCATAGTCAACTGTGATCTGCAAATGTTAAGTGAATCTTCCAGAGCCAAACAATGGTTACTTTTGAGCTCTGCCATTCTGAGTGACATGATGAAATCTCTATCTCATTCCAGCCTGATGAGGATGTAAAGATCCTCTGTCATCCAGATACACAAGTACATGCACTACCTGCATTGTTATTTGGTGGGTATCTTGGCTTTCAGATCAATAGTGATGCTGGACATTTATTATAGTATATTATCATAATTGTTCTATTGTATTATTATATTGCCAATGTCTTACCATGCCTAATTTATAAAGCAAACTTTATAGCAGAGATGTATATATAGAAAAAATATATAGTATTTATAGGATCCAGTATGACCTGGTTTCAGGTGCCCACTGGGGCTTTCAGAACACAACCTATGGAGAAGGGGGAACTACTGAAAATGCTCCTCAACAGGTGAGGATAAACTCATCAAAACTGGTGAGTATGATAAGTCGAAAATATACCACATACGCACATAATTAGTGAACATCCGTAGCACATGAGAAGTTTCCCATTTTGATTACATAGATAATAGGGAGTTCACCTCTCTGCCACTGCCCAGTAGGACCGGAGGACTAGACTGCATATTGCTAACATAGAAAAGTGATTCAAATTCAAAATCTGAAGAAGACCTATCACTTTGGTAACACTGTAAGGTAAAAACCTGCAAATCAAATCACTGCTAAACTGTAGTTGTCTGTATCCACAGCACTACAAGAATACACAAATGCCATTGGACCAGCTGAGCTTAAATACCACTCTATCACTTACTAACTTGGAAACCTTGAAGATGTTATCTAACTCCTCTGAGTCTTAAAAAGCCACACATTTCTCAATTATAAAATTTGAGCATCACTAAAAAACTGAAGATACCAGTAACACTATAAACAAACAAGATCCAACACACACACACACACACACACACACACACACACACAGAATACACTACCCATCAACAGCAGAATACAAATTTTTCCCAAGTAGACATGGAACTTTCTCCAGGATAGACCACATGATAGGTCATGAATCAAGCCTTAATAGTTTTAAAGGACTGAAATCATATCCATGAGTAAAATAAAATTGGAAAGAACAGAAATAAATTTGGGAAACTCAAAATTTATGGAAATTAAATGGCATTACTAAATAACCAATGGGTCAAAGAAGAAATCATAAGGGAAATTTTAAAACCCTTTGAGATAAATAAAACAAAAGTAAATCGAAACTTACAGCAAATAACAAAGGCAGTCCAAAGAGGAAACTTTAGAGATGCAGGTGCCTATACTAAGGCAAAAGAAAGATTTCAAACAAACAAATGAAATAGAAAAATTAACAAACTAAGAACAAAGACAGAAGGAATGAAATAATGAAGATTAAATTAAAAATAAATATATAAATGAAATGAAAACAGAAAAGCAACCAAAAACATTAACAAAACTAAGAATTGGTTTCTTGGAAAGATAAACAAAATTGAAAAACTCTTAAAAGCTTAGACTAACAAAATTATAAAGGAAGAAACATTAGAGCAAATTACTATGAGATACATTATTATTAGAGGCATTACTACAAAGAATTATAATACAACTGTATAACCTCAAGAAATGAATTCCTAGAATCATACAACCTGCACAGACTGAACTATGAAGAAACATAAAATATAAACAAAACCAATGATGATTCATTAAAAAGACTGAATCATTAATAAAGAACCTCAGAACAACAACAACAAAAAAACCCCTCCAGAACCAGAGGCTTTAGAGTCAGGGAATTTTACCAAGTACTTTACAGATGAGCAATGTTTCTAAAGTTCTTCCAAAAAACAGAAGAGGAAGGAACATTTCCAAACTCATTTTGAGAGTAGCATTATTCTGGCCCCAGAGGCAAACATTACAAGAAAAGAAATTACAGGCCAACAGACCTAAAGAGCATAGATGCAAAAGTTACTGAATAAAACACTAGCAAACTGAACTCAGAAGCACACTAAAAGAAACATCATGATAAGTGAATTATCTCTGAGATGCAAAGATGATTCAAAATATATCACAAAGACAGAATGATCAAAATCATGTCAATAGATACATTTACCAAAATCCAGCATCCTTTTGAGAAAAAATAAAAACTCAATTAATTAGGAATATAAGAAATACACATAATTAAGCCATTATGTGAAAAGCTTATAGCCTGCATCATTCTCAAAGTTAGAAGCTGAAAGTTTTCCCTCAGAAATAAAACAAGAGTATCTACTCACTAACTCTATTCAACAGAGTACTGAAGTTCTAGCCAAGCAATTAGGTGAGAGAAACAAGGAAGATATATCTAAATTGCAAAGGAAGAACTTGAACTGTTTGCAAATGATACGGTCTTCTTAGAAATCTCCAAAGACTCCACCAAAAAAGAATTGGAACTAATAAATCCAGGGAAGTTACAAGGCAGAAAGCCAACATTGAAAATCAGTAGCCTTTCTAAACATTTACAACTATCCAAAAAAGAAAACATGAGAACAATCACATTATAATAGCTATTAAAACAAAAATTATTTAAGAATAAATTCAATCAGGAAAGTAACAGATCTATATGTGAAAACTAAAACACTGATTTTAAAAAATGGAAAATAGCACAACAGAAAGATATTCCACATTTACAGATTGAAAGAATTAAATTCTAAAATTCCTATTCTACCCAAATCAAATATAATGAAAATCCTAACAAAATTCCACTGTTTGTCATAGAAATGGAAATAAAACCCTAAAATTCACATGGAACTACAAAAGATTCCCAATTGACCAAAGTAATCTTAAGAACAACAAAGTTGGAAGATCACAAGTCCTGATTTCAAAGTATATCATAGAGCTATAAGACTCAAAACTCTATGGTACTTGGTAGGAGATTTAGCTCAGTGATTCCAGCACCTGCCTAGCAAGCACAAGATCCCTGGTTCAATCCCCAGTAACCACACACAACAATACCAGCATGGTGACACACACCCACCAGCAATCAGTACCACATACCACAATGCCAAGCATTGTGGCTCATCCCTGTAATCCCAGCACTCGGGAGACAGAGGCAGGAGGATTGCTGAGTTCAAGGCTTGCCTAGGCTACATAGTGAGCTCCGGACCAGCCTGAGCTACAAAGTGAGACCCTATCTAAAAAACAAAACAAAACAAAAAAACACTGTAAGGTACTGGTATAAAACAAACACAAATACCACTGGAAAAGAACCAAGAGTCCAGAAATGGTCAAGTAATATTTGACAAAGATTCCAAAAATACACAAGAGACAAAGGATAGTTTCTTCAAAAATAGTATTGGAAAATTAAAATGGACCTTTACCTTATAGAACTCACAATCAATAAGTAATACAATAAACTAAAGACATAAATATACACATGAAACCACAAAATCTCTAGAAGAAAACATAGAGCGAAGTTTTTTGGGTTTTTTTTGTTTTTTTGAGACAGGGTCTCGCTTTGTAGTTCAGGCTGGCCCTGAGCTCACTATGTAGCCCAGGCAAGCCTCGAACTCCGCAATGCTCCTGTCTCGCCTCCCGAGTGCTGGGATTACAGGTGTGAGCCACCATGCCCAGCACTGTGGTATGTGGTATTGATTGCTGGTGGGCGTGAGTCACCACGCCCAGTATTGTATGTGGTTACCGGAGATTGAACTCAGGACCTTGCACTTGCAAGACAGGCATTGAAACCACTGAGCTAAATCTCCGGCCCTGGAGAGAAGTTTTAAATGACTAATATTTGCAATGACTTTGAGAAAAAAGCACCAATAACAAAAGTTGAAAAAAATAACTGGGACATCAAACCAAAAAGCTTCTGTACAGCAAAGAAAACAAAAAGCAATCTACAGAATGGAAAAAGTACTCACAAATTCTATATCCGATAAGTGGTTAATATCCAAAGTATACAAGGAGTTCATACAACTGAATAGCAAAAGCAAAAAAAAAAA
>PVIC010018852.1:0-15050 GCA_004025085.1 Thryonomys swinderianus
TTTCTTTCTTTCTTTCTTTCTTTCTTTCTTTCTTTCTTTCTTTCTTTCTTTCTTTCTTCTTTTGTTTTTTTGAGACAAAGTCTTGCTTTGCAGTTCAGGCTGGCCCTGAACTCACCTTGAAGTTGAAGTTAGTCTTGAACTCACAGCAGTCCTCCTGCCTCTGCCTCCTGAGTGTGGAGATGATAGGCGTGAGCCACCATGCCAAGCATAGTGGTATGTGGTACCTGTGATCATACTCAGGACCTTGCATTTGCCAGGCAGATGCCAGAATCACTGAGCTAAATCCCTGGCCCATTTCTGGAGTTTCTTAATCCCGGGTTGGTACTTTTAAGCAACAGTTTCATGATAGCACAGTCTCGTTTTCAATAAGGTCTGCAGCCCCTAGTTCTGAGCTGTGTGTTGTTCTCCAAATCTGTTCTGTGCTAGTGGGGTGCTCCCCATAGAAGTGTCCTATCTTGATTTGGCCCAGCCACCTTCTCTTGATCAGTCTCTTCTCATGAGTCATTTGCAAATTGGCCCTAGGGAAGAATGAGAAGTAGACAGTTCTCACTCACTGCTTTGCTTCTTAGCTATTGCAGAATGCTGCATTGTATGACTGCCCAGTTCAGTAAGTGTAAAAGTAGTATTATATGATTTTAAAGAAATGGGAAATGATGGTTAAAGATGTTAGTAACAATGGAGGCATAAGTGAACAAAGAAATGGCTGAGGCTACCCTTCTCCTGCCTCCTTGGTTGAGTGCTCATCCGTCACCATATGAGGCAAAAAGAATGGAGATCTAATCAAGTATGAAAGGAAGAGAAGCAAATACATGTTCCAAATTATAAAGATTATTAGAAATATGAATTAGCTTCTCTGTCATTATCAAAAAGTCTCTACCCATGTTACATTGACCTTGAGATATTAGCCAGAATTAAAAATTAGCAAGCTGTAAAATCTAGGTCTTTAGAGCATTGGATAAACTTCTATGATATTTTTCTAAACTGTTTAAAATAGTTTTTGACAGTACTTAAAATTTGCAATAATTGATTTACTCCTTAAAGTTTTAAATAAACTTATTTACAGGAAAAGTTGAGACACTTCTACAAATTCCTTGCTTAGACAGGAATTCAAAAGGCAAATACTATGAAAAGACACTCATTCTCACTGCTATTGTAAAATAACACTTAGGAGGCAGAGATAGGAAGATTGCTGAGTTCAAGGCTTGCCTGGGTGAGCTCAGGGCCAGCTTGAACTGAAAGGCAAGACCCTGCCTCAAGAAAAAAAAAAAAAAAAAAAGAACCACCCCTTATCTATAGAAAATTGTTTTTTTTTTTAAACCTAAAACAGTTTAATCCAGGCACATAATCAAACTGTTGGTTGAACTGTGTTGGTTATTGATGCAGTGAGGTATTGCACATGCTATATAACAGTGTAAGCTTCAAAGAAATCTCAAGATATGCATAGTTTGAAGCAGCAGTACTGTCATGATATAATAAGAGGTACTTACATCTACTTATGAAAGAAAAAGTGAGTTAAAGATATACTGTGTTACCTATCTAGGCAATTTATATTATATTAATATAAATTTCAATTTCATAATTAAATGTTAAGAGAGTGCTGGCAAAAGTCTTTATTTTGAGGAAAACCTTATTTTTTTTTTTTACTCAGGATAGAATGGGTAAAGTGAAATAACTTTAAAATTAAAACAATTTGAAATTTATAATTTGAAATTTGTCACCAAAAAGGAATAATGAAAAACATTAATAATTAAAATAGTGTGATAGTAATACATGAATAGACAAATAGAACATAAAGAGAAATCCATAAATAGACCTAAATTTTATGAAATTTGATATATTATAAATAAACTTGTCAAATCAATCAGGTAAAATAGGCTTGTGTTCTGATAATTGGATACTCAATGGATTAAAAAGTGTACATCTCACAGAGTACATCACCCATATCTTTAAGAAGCTCACTGTGTGGGACAGGCGGCATCCACCTTAGCATGGGGCTGCCGTGAGTATAGTAACTGCACAGCAGAAGTGTAGTTTAGTTACACTGAGGCACAAACAAATTCACAACCACGAACTTAGAGTGGTATGGATAAAGTAGGCTATTGTTAGATAAACTTTAGTGGAATCCATTTAAGACTGAAGTTCTATGGTTACTCTCCTCTGAATATAGATATATTCAGTAATAAAAACAAAGTGATATCAGTTGTCCTCATTTAATTAAAAAACACAGTCCATCTGGCCAGTCATGGTGGCTCACGCCTGTAATCCCAGCACTTGGGAGGCAGAGACAGGAGGATTGCTGGGTTGGAGGCTTGACTGGGCTATATAGTGGGCTCAGGGCCAGCCTGAACTACAAAGCAAGATCCTGTCACAAAGAACAAAACAAAACAAACAAAGGCCAAGAAATATGCAGTCCATCTTTTTAATTTACAAAGTCAATGTTCAAAAATAGCAGAAATATTCATTTGTTGATAAAAACATGTTGGTAATTGCTTTACTCAATGTTAGAATAGTAAACAATGTATCATATTTGTAGAAAAGAGAAAAAGAGATATACAAAAGTTAATGCATTCCTTAAAGCCTAGTCAAAAATAAATCTTATTTGGATAGTATGTCTAGGCATTAAACCCTAAAATGTAAACTATAACATTAACAGAGGTAAACACAGGAGAACATTTTTATTATCATGGGAGTAAAATTTGAAATATGTGAAACTCAGAAGTTACCAAGAGAAAATATGGACTGATTTGACTAGATAAAAATTAATCATTTTGGCATAATACATTATCTCTTCATATAGGCAATAATTATGAAAAGGACTTTCTAGTTCAGGAATGAATAACAAATAAATGTGACTTACTGTTTAGATCTAAAATGTACCCCTGTAGTCTCAAGTGTTCAGATGTGGGGCTTATCAGTGAGTTTATCTGTTGATGAAGTCATGGGCAAGTGTGCTGTTAGAAGGTGGGCCTGGTTAGAAGATGTGGGTTGCTGGGTGTGTTCTTGTTCTTGACCCCTCCTTTCTCTCTCTACTTCTTGGATGCCATGAGTTAAGAATTTTTCTTTTGCTCTGACCTTCTACCATGTTGGTTCCATCATCAAGCAACCTAGCCACGGAGTAAACACTCTGAAACTGTGAGCCAAAATAAACATTTCCTCCATTAAGTTGCACATGGCAGGTATTTATTCCAGAAAGGGAAAAGTGTACCTAATCGTGTGGTTTAGAAACTTTTGGAACTGATTTGTGGAGAGTTTGGGGAGTTTGGGGATGCAGCCTAGAGAAGCCCTAGAGTACAGTAAGCGGAAACTGAGGAGAGATCCTGGTGGGAGCTCAGTATGCCGGTAAGAGTGTGGGGACAGAAAACTAGGCTCAGAAGTTTTCGCAAGGAAATGAGAACTCTATTGGAAAGTTGATGAGAGGCCATGTGTATTTCATGCTAGGAAATAATCTATCTATATTTTTCATCAAGATTTTTTTTTTTTTTTTGCTTTTTGGAGACAGGGTCTCGCTTTGTAGTTCAGGCTGGCCCTGAGCTCACTATGGTGCCCAGGCAAGCCACCGCGAACTCAGCAATCCTCCTGTCTCTACCTCCCGAGTGCTGGGACTACAGGCGTGAGCCACCACGTCCGGCATTGTGGTATGCGGTGTTGATTGTTGGTGGGCGTGTCTCCATGCCCAGCATTATATGTGGTTACCGGGGATCGAACTCAGGACCTTGCGCTTGCGAGGCAGGCGCTGGAACCACTGAGCTAACCCTCCGGCCCTTTCATCAAGATTTTATGTGAGGCTGCATTTAAAGGTGGCAGATTAATTGATCTGGTAGAAGAAATATCAAGGCAGCTCCACATTCAAGCTGTGGCATGGCTACCATTGGCTGTGTTGAGTCATTTTTACAATGAGAATCAGGAATGAAAAGAAGAGTTAACATAAATAAACATTTTTCAGCTTGGCCCCAAAAGAAACACATGCAAAAGTGGGGCCAAGGAGAAGGTGACTGCTGAAAACATTAAGGCTATTTTCTAAAAGTCATGTACTTTGCATCAAAACAATAAAAACGATGCCTTCTCCATTGTCTCTGCTTCCTGGTCTTAATGGCTGGACAGATTCCCTCTGTCATGGCCTTCCTCTATGCCACTTCTTCCATGAGGCCAGCCTTCCAAACCCTGTGACACTGTGAGCCACAATAAACCTCTTCCTTTAAGTTGCAAGTGATGTCCCAGTGAAAGGAAAGCGACTGACTCATGCGACACTCACAAGAGTGCTTTTCTCCACTAAGATTCACAAAAGTTTAGATTATAATAAAAATGAATAAAGAGTTTTTGATCATCAGATTGGCAAAAATGAAAACATTTGGAGAATTTCATTTTGAGAAATATATAGGGAAAGAAATGTTGTCCAGCATTAGTTGATAGTTCTACTAGGCAAGACTGTTTTCTGACTGACTTTATTGGTACATTTTATATATACATTGTGACCATGTACAATATTGAGAATTTGTACCTGTACGTGACACATCTCGATTCTCACTTTCTCCTATTCCCTGCCCTCCCTACAAATCCCACCTCCTATATACATAAACTTTGTTTTCAGTTTTTGTTTATATCAAATATTTTCCTTCTCTCTCTCTCTCTCTCTCTCTCTCTCTCTCTCTCTCTCTCTCTCTCTCTTTATTGAGACAGGGTCTCACTTTGCAGTTCAGGCTGGCCCTGAACTCACTATTTAGCCCAGACAAACCTCGAACTCAGCAATCCTCCTGCTTCTGCCTCCTGAGTGTTGGAATTACAGGTGTGAGCCAGGCATGGTGGCTCACACCTGTAATCCCAACACTCAGGAGGCAGAAGCAGGAGGATTGCTGGGGGGTGTGAGTTACCACACCCGATATTATTGTATGTGGTTACTGGGGATCGAAGCAGGGACCTTGTGCTTGCTAGGCAGGTACTAGAACCACTGAGCTAAATCTCTGGTGCTTTCCTTGTCTTCTTTACTTTCCCTACCCCCTTTCCCTTTTCCCTTGAACATTTTCAAGAAGACCATTTTTGATGGCAGTTTAGCAGAACATACAGAAAAATAAAAAAAAATTAAAATTAGTATATCTTTGTAACATAAGAATATACTCATTTTAGGGTATTATCAGTACACATATGTATCCCCTCTTGATTCTTTTTACTTCCCTTTCCTCTCCTTTCCCTCCTATCTTCCCCATGTGGAAAATTTCTTTCCATCTCCACAAAGTCCATTTTCCTATTTCCTATTTTAAAAAAATTTTTCTTTGAAATAATTTATAGTTTGCACTTTTCGTATAAGAAAAATACCCAATGCTAAAATGAGAATAGGTATATTTCTTGGTTACATTTGCACTGAGAGAAAAACCCTTTCCTGTCACAGATACATGTCTCATTTTAGGCATTATTCCCCTTCTCTCTTCATGTGTACAAATAAGGGTATATATTCCAGAAATTGTGAGGCAGATGCAGACACAAATTTGGGAATTTTCATGAGAATGGGACAATTCATATATTCTTTCTCACATAGGGTGATTTTATGATTCAGAATGATTTTAAAGCATATCTTATGTATCAAGGTTTCTGCCCCACAATATGTTCACTGTGAACCTGGGATCCACTTTCTTTTCTTTTCTTTTTTTTTTGAAACAGGGTCTTACTTTGTATAGATCCACTTTCTTAATAAGATGTAAGAAGAAACAAATTTGATTTTGAAGACCTAGTGCTTTTAGCCATTAAAGGAATCTTGACATATTTTTCTGGGATTGTTGTTATGAATTTATTATTTCTTTTAATTACTCCAAAGCCACTGGTATTGCAAACCCTCCATTTATTAGCACCTTAACAGGTATTATTACTTTGGTATCAATAGCTGTATGGTTCAGAGTGCTCAGTTCCTGACTGAGATGTCAACTAACAGCGTTGAACATTGATAGACTGGACTTAAGATGAAGAAGTGGAAAGGGAGAACAGTGGCCTAAGTCAGGGTAGAGCCAAGCAACATTGCTGGTGAGACTTTGCTGGAGGTAGGAAAGAAAGAAATAGAAGATATCCTTATGGGCTAAGGGGTAGAAGTAGAGACAAATCAAGTCTCAAGAGAGGGGTCAAGCCTTCTGTCCAGGTAAATATCACTGACTCCATTATAATTTTGGAAGACTCAAATAAATCACCTCAAAAGATTTATGAAATGTGATGCTGCCTCCAGCAATGTGATAGATTTCCACATGGAGCATGCCTTCCCAGTCACTGGAAATAATGGAAGAGCTAAATAGCCCAGTCTTATTAGGCCTATCAATGGGACTGGTCTTTTTGATCTCTGTCTATATGCTAAGGAAAGGGTAAGTGAGTCTCCTTTTCATCTTTTCCATCACACTTTAAAGGGCTGCTGTAATGTTCCCACCAACTAAATCATTTTCATTTCCAACTCTAATCAGTTTGTGAATAAATAACCTTTTGGAGATGTGAGCTGCTTTAAATGATGGCTGTCTTTCCACCTTTAATCTATGACACTACAGTTCTCTTGAGAGAAAATAGCTCCTTGTGTCTTTATTCCCTCTCTGAGTTCATATGGGCAGCACATCACATTTTTTATTATTATATAATAATGCCTTTAGTGGGTGCATAAAAGGTTGTACAAGTTTTGCAAAAATGAGGGGCTATTCACCCTTGCTACCTTTAATCTCCTGCATTCTCCTGCTAATGAGTGTAAATTATCAAAGCTATTTCTCATAGTCTTTATATAGCACAATACCAGTGTCAGATCATCCTCAGGAAGAGCTCTTTGTAAATATTATAATTGGTAGCATTATCTTTAATCTTTTGTGGTATGGAAATCAAGGACTTCATGAACCTTGATACAAAGTAAGAAGCTGTCTATTTTTATAAGTTTTTGGTGATGAAATTGAAGGTTTAAGTAATTTCCCTCATTTAGAAAGTTCTTGAAGTTCCCAAAAGCCTGAAAAATATAAACTTCTCCAATACTGTTTTTGTATAAACTGTGTAATTGCTTTGATCAGATGAGTTCCAACACTGTACTAAGTGCAAAGAGCTCGAGAGCCAAACATTTTCTGCAGTTTTGTAACACAACCCACTAACTGTATCTAATGAAGCATTTGCTTTGGGGGTGCTTTGAGATTTAGTTATTAAAATGTATTTATTTCAAACTTCCAGTCACATTTGGTAAATTAAGTCAACATATTTACCCCTTCCCTATTAGAATTCTGAATACATTAAAATTAATAACCTAAAACAAAACTACCTGTGATAGCTTTGGAAATGGTGTGAAACAGCACAGACTGAAAACTTTAGAAAACGAATTGGACAGAACTAATAAAAGATCAATCTGTGCTTTGTAAGTCCACATGTTATCACTAGCAAAAGAAATGTTAGTGGACTGATTTCCCCAGATGAATACAAGAAAAACTGAATGTTCAGAGCAAGATGGACTGGGACAAAGTAAGGTTTTTATAACAAACAGCTGGCTGTGGTATGCGTGCAGTAAGTTAGGCACCACTGGACAAGGAACTTTTTGGAGGGAATTTCCCAGAAAACTGTTAACACACAAGCCTCTCTTTATGCACACACACACACACACATGTGTACACACATGTACACACACACACAGACAGAGACAGACAGAGACAGAGATTGAGATTGGCTGACTATAGCTTTCAAATTTTGGTCTCACTTGGTTGGAGTTTTGCTAAGTAAAATGGAAGATTTCCCTTACAGACATTGATAATAGGTCCAAAGAAAGAAGGAGTTAGGGAGATGTTGAAGATTTAGCTCAGTGGTTCTGACACCTGCCTAGCAAGTGCAAGGTCCCTGGTTTGAACCCGGGTAACCACATACCACATGGTGGCTCATGCCTGTAATCTCAGCACTTGGGAAGCAGAGACAGGAGGATTGCTGAGACCCTGTCTAAAAAAAAAAAAATTCAGGCTATGGTTTATTTGAGGTGTTATAATAATGACAGAATTAACCAACCAATCCAGCAAACACAATCTGACAGAGCAGTGAAATTATCAAAGTCCATTTTAGCCTGTGTCACATCATCTTTTTTTTTTTTTTTTTTTTTTTTTTTTGAGACAGGGTCTCGCTTTGTAGTTCAGGCTGGCTCTGAGCTCACTATGTAGCCTAGGCAAGCTTCGAACTCAGCAATCCTCCTGTCTCTGCCTCCCGAGTGCTGGGATTACAGGCATGAGCCACCACGCCTGGCTATCACATCATCTTTTATCCATTTTCCTGGCAATACTCTCTTTAATGAAACCCAGGTATACTTTAGGTGCCAGCAGCAGAAATTGCGTGAGTGTTCAGGAAGGGAAGCCTCGTAAAGAACCTTAGAAACTGCAAGAAAGCCTGAATACATGGTTACCATCCCTGTCCAAATTTAGTCTTGTCTTGGGTCTGAGAGTGCCCAGGGCAGGTGGTGCTTTTTGAGCAGGTATATGTGCACAACCAGGCTGAAGAAATGGGCTGCACATGTCCAGTCTACTCCAGGGCTGGCCTGAAATCATAAAGGGAAGACTGGCTGAGTGCCTGTGTTCACCTTCTATTCACAGCTGTAGCAAATTAACTATGATGAAAGACTTTCAAAGATTTGGTTATGTTCTGCTTTAAAAAAGTACTCTTTAAAATATAGACTAGGGGACCAGAGATTTAGCTCAGTGGTTCCATTGCCTGCCTAGCAAACACAAGGTCCCTGGTTCAATCCCTGGGGTAACCACATACAACAATAACAGGGTGTGGTGACTCACACCCACCAGCAACCAGTACCACATACCACAATGCTGGGTGTGGTGGCTCACACTTGCAATCCCAGCACTCAGGAGGCAGAGGCAGGAGGATTGCTGAGTTCAGGGTTTGCCTGGGCTACATAGTGAGCTCAGAGCCAGCCTGAACTACAAAGCAAGACCCTGTCTCAAAATATATATATATGTATATGGACTAGAGACTCTTTATTATAATGTTTTCACATGTTTAAAAATAATGTACTTACCAAAATAAAAATAGTAAATATTGGATTTGTAAAACATGTAGAAGTAAAATACACAGCCACAGTAGCACCAAGAATTCCAGGTATGGTAATGCAAAGCCATAATCCCAGCACTTTGGGAAGCTAAAGCAGGGGGTGGAAAGTTTGAGCCCAGCCTAGGTAACCTGGTGAGCCCTCCACCCCTGAAAAGAAATGGAGAATGTAGATCAGTTCAAAGGTCCTGGGTCCAGTCTCCCTGCTATCAGCAAAATAAATAAATAAAAAAGAAAAAGAAAAGGACAAGACGGAGGGAACTGAAAGTGTAACAGAGTGTTATATACAGATTAATGATAACATCTGTAAGCCTCAAAACAATGTCTAAAAGTAAAAAGAAGGTAAGACAGCCCATAAACCAATAATAGAGCAGGAGAGGATGATAGAAAATTTAAAATTTCAGTTAATTCAAAGGAAAGCAAGAGAAATGGAGAAGAAAAGGAGAAATGTAATAAAGGTCTGGAATGAAAGGAAAACAGTAATTTTAATCAAATGATACTAATTATAGCTACATTAATTATAAATTAGCTAACACTTATAACAATGATTGTCAAATTGGATTTCAAAAACAAGTCATATATGTATATAATGTGTATAAGAAGCCTTCTTTTATATAGAGATTGGTTAACAGAGATAGAAAAATACACTGAGTAAAATCTGATCCTAAGAAAGCTGAAGAGGCTGTTTCACTAGCTGGCAAAGGGGATTTCAAAAAATATTATTACAAGAGATGAAGAGGGATATTTCTTCATAAAAGGGTTCAAATCACTGAGAAAATGTAATCATGGATGTGTGTAGACACACTAACAGAGCTTCAAAATATATATAGTGAAACCTGGTAATGGAAGAAAAAGTAGACAAACTGGCAGACTTTAATTATATTTTGACATTTGTAATATCAATAGTGATGAAACAGGTAGACAGAAAATCATTAAAAATACAGAAGACTTGCTGGGTGTGGTGGCTCACACCTGTAATCCCAGCACTCGGGAGGCAGAGACAGGAGGATTGCTGAGTTCGAGGCTTGCCTGGGCTACATAGTGAGCTGAGGGCCAGCCTGCACTACAAAGCAAGATCCTGTCTCAAAAAAAAAAAAGATACAGAAGACTTGAATAATAACTTGATCAGACAAGCATTTATAAAACAATGATGGAGAAAGTATGTACACATTTCATACAAGTTAAAATGAACATATACAATTCATATGCAGGTCCATAGAATGACTTAAAAAAAGATTGAAATCATACAAAATTAATCTCTTATCAAGTAAAATTAAAGAAATCAAATTAGAAATCAATAGCTTTATACTCCTTGGCTCTTCCTCTGGTGTCAGGGGAGGTTGGGTGAGGATGCTGGACTTTCATCACCACCTGAGGTAACAGGACATCTCTTCCCCTTTCTTCAGTACAATACCAGAGGAGTTCAGGCTGTAGTGAGGCTCTCTCCTCTGTGGAGGAGAGAAGATTTGAGGAGGGGAGTCAAGGTACTCCATCCACACAGTCAGGGCCATGCCATGGAGGCCTACTGAGGAGACTCATGAAGCAGTCTACTGAGGTCTACTGAGGAGACTCATGAAGCAGTCCTTCATAATTTTTGCCTAATATTCTAATTTTAACTTGTTATTAAAAATGCAGAAATTACCCTTAGTTCATGCACCAAGCTAAAACAGGTCATGAGCCAGGGCCACAATATGCCAACTTGTGGTCTAGCCCAGGACTCAAGACAGTACATGCTATGATCTTGGATCCAAGGTACAGGTGTATGGGCCTCTCATGTGTTCTCATCTCTTGTGACTTAGCCCAGTCATATGTCATTCATGCAGTGTCTTAACATATTTTTATAATTATGATTTAACTACATTTAATAAGAAGGTCTTGAACAAAATACAGGGTGCAGAAACAAATTTATGTATTTATTGTCAATTGATGTACAATGTGCCAAGAACACATAATGGGGAAAGGACTGTTTCTTTGATAACTGGTATTTGGAAAACTAGAAATCCACATGCAAAAATATGTGGAGAACACAACTTATTAGTAGGAAAAAATAACATGTTTTAAAAATGGGCAAAGAACTTGAATAGACATTTCTCAAATGATATAAAAGTGGCCAACAGATATATGCAAAGGTGCTCAACATAAGTCCAAATAAATCGTAAGTCATCCTTAGTTCCCAACAATCACTGATCATCAGAGAGATGTAAGTCAAGTCACAAACAGAAACCACCTCATACCAAGTCAGCAAGGCTATTTTGAAAAAGACAAAAACAGCAAGTTGTGGTAAGGATGATGAGAAAAAAAAAAACCTCTGTACACTGTATTGGCAGAAAGGTAAGTGAGTGTAGACATGATAGAAAACAGTAGAGATTCCTCAAAAATTAAGAATAGAATTATAGTATAATCCAGCTATACCACTGCTGGGTATATATCCAAGCTGTGGTGAAATAAAATCTGTACATCAAAGAGAAATCTGCACTTTCATGTTTATTACAGTATTATTCACAATAGCCAAGATGTGGAACTGACCTATGTGCCTATCGATGGATGAGTGGATAAAGTAGATAATGGGACACACACACACAATGAAATGCTGTTCAACCTTAAAAAGGACATCTTGTCATTTGTGACAACATGAATGATCCTGAGGATGTTACGCTAAGTGAAATAAGCCAGCATGGAAGGCAAAAACTACACAATCTAACTTATATAAGAAATATGAAAAAGTCAGATTCATAGAAACAATAGAATAGTGGTTACTATAGTCACTGAGGGTTGGAGAGGAGGTTACTGGTGCTGGAAAAATGTTAGTCAAGGAGTACAAAATTTCAGTTAGACTAGATGCATAAGTTCTGAAGATCTACTGAACAGCATGAAGAGTATAGTCAATGATAATGTGTGTTTGAAAATTACTAAGAAAGTAGATCATAAATTTTTTCACTGTCAATATATTAAGTACACTAATTAGCTTGGTTTGATAACCACAATATGTACATGGTACACCATAAATATTACAGTTTTGTCAATTAGGTGTTAATAAAGCTGAAAAAGAAGAAGAGGAAATTCATCCTGCCTCACTAAATTTACTTTCTTGTGTTGAAACTGAAATGTAGTGTCAGAGCTCAGGGATAAAAGGGATTCCTCACAGATGGCATAGTTAACCTTCCTCCAGTGTCTGCATTCCTCCTGAAGGAACCTTGTCATGTAACCTCTGCGTAAGCATCTTCAAACGCCCTCATCTGCAATACAAAGACACATGTCCGTGTGACAAAAGAGAGGTGAGTGGAAGTCACTGAAAGGAGACTTATGCCTGTTGACTGACCAGAGTGTGGGAAAAGGGGCAAATGGAAAGTCTGGCATCCCGAAGAATCCTAAAGGAGGAGTAAGTTGCTGGGTACACAGACATTATAAAAGTTTCCCATAGTTTCCCAAACTATATTTGAACAGAGTCATCAATTTTCCCCTGATGCCACTTAATGTTTATCTTTTGACCATCAAAGTTTGACATTATTTCATGAGCAATTGCTTTCACTTGAAATTAGATGAAAATGTCTTTATTAATTAGGCAAAATATTATAAAGCCTGTGGAAGGCAGAATAACAGGGCATTTTTGTTTTAAAGAGCAAACAACTCTACATCTTGTAGGTACAACCAGATGTGCCTTCGTTTTTGTTTTTTGCATATTCATTAAACTTCATTGTTCAAAGTGATCATGTAAGAATCTGGCCAAGCTTTGCAAGAGGATGTCATACTGGCCTCATTCCAAGGAAACTAATAATCTTATTTTAAGCTGCTCTCCCGTCTCTTAACTGTGGGCTTCTAGGCAAGGCCACTGGTGTTCCCCTTTCTGTGAATTACAAGGTGGCACAGGCCTCCAATATTTCTATTATAGAGCATTCTGTCTTTCATTTAAAAATTGCCTCTTATGAGTATTATTCTCTGTTCTGAAAAGACTTCATTGTTTCACTCCTATTCTACACTCTTTCTATGTTCAAGGTCGCTAGTTACTCTATTATTCAGGCAGACAATCTTTTCATAATTTTTTTTCCAAGCAGCTCAGTTCAAGGACTTACATTCTCAATATCCCCCGTAAGTTTTGCCATTTCTTCTCATGAAAACATTCTCCGTAGCTTCCCTTTCTTTAGCAGCTTCAATGTATTCAATTCCTCATAATGTGTTGCCGTGTGGAATGTAGGCAAGCTTTGTTTATGGTGGGTTTTGTTTAGGAGGAACATGGGTTTTTCTTACTATTTCCTTAGAATTAGCAAAAATTAATTGAAGTGTATTAACTCATTTAGGAAAACATACTGCTCTTATCTAGCACACATGTTGAATTAGCACCCAAGGGACACGAGTTACAAGTTTTGAAGGTAACAAAAATAGAGTGTGGATGAGGAGGCAGGTTAAACTGAAAGTGAGGTACCGTGGGAAAAGTTCAGAATGCAAAATGAGTTTTTGAACAAGTGGCCCAATATAAAATCCAAAATGGTTGTAAGTCCTGGTCAAATTAATAATGTTTGTGTTATGTAGTTTTATTGAGACACCATCCCCCAGATGCTCATACCAACTACTAATTAGCGACATGCTTTTATCCATGAAAAACTGTAATTCAAGATGAGACAGCTGGTAAGAGGCAGATCTGTTTGATTTCAAAGTCAGTCACCTTTCTCTACATTGCTACCTCATAATATAGCTTGCAAAGCTGATACATGTATATAGTGGGCTTTAGATTGGAGCAATCCTCATAAGCAGAACTATTTTGAATGAGATGTGGACTGTAATTGTTCTATAAAAGGAATAATGGAGGCTTGAACACCCTTGAGGTATCTATGAAATCCACGTCTACCTTCTCTTGAATTGAAAAATCCAAACAAACTTATACGGGTTGTTCTTAACTTACAATGGGTCTACTTGTAGTTTTTCTTTTTTTAAACTATTATTATTTTAACTGTATATATATTTATGGGATACAGTGTGATAATTTATGAGTATGCAACGTGTAATGAACAAATGAAAGTTCACTTAAAAATTTTCAATTTTGCAATAGTCTGAAATAGTATATTCGATAGAAACTATTCCTTGAATTTTGATGTTTTCCTCATTAATAGTAGGCAGTATGACACCTTCTTGTGAGGCTGGGCAGCCCAAGTGAGCCCACATTAAATGGGAAGGAACAGTATGCACAGAAACTCATAGGCAAAGAGGGAGAGGTGTTTTCATTGACAGAAACAAGCCCAGGGTGGGTAGAACAGGGAAGTGGACTAAGGTTGGAGATGGTTGGGATTAGCAGCCCTGGAAGCACTGTGTCTCTGAGGGGCATGGCTGTGTTGCAAGGACTTTAGGAGATATGAGGACCAGTCTTTGGCTGTTGGTCACTTATGTTGTTTCTTCACTGATGCCTGTACTGCTGCGTCATTTCAGCAGTATTCAGAATTCAGCCCTCATCTTCTATCTTGGAGAATTCAGGAGTTTGGAGGGATTGATGAATGTAAGGAGAGATTTGTCAAACTCCTCACCAGTGTGAGAGCTAGAGGCCAGATGAAGCAGACAGACTTAGGCTCTGAAAGAGAAGGGCTGGATGCCAAGCTACCTAGTGAGAGATGGCCAGGGTGCTGCAATGAGTGGATTGGCTATTCAGCTACTGCAATGCTTTGCCTGACCCCAGCTGCTCTTTGCCACATAGAAGTTGGTATGGAAGATTGGCAGGTGGTTGTGGGTAGAAGATGGTGCCAGGAAAACTCCAGAAAAAAACTCTTGCCTTCTTTCTGACAGGGAGGCTGATAACCCACTTACCTCAGCAGTTTTTAGAGCTGAAGTAGGGTATTGAGGATATATATTTAAGAATTAAGTATAGAGTGGCATTTTGAGTGTGGACTGATAACAGTGCCTCACTTATCAGTACTAAATTGCCTTCTGCAGGGCAGCACTGGATGGGAGGTCTAGTGGACACTGATTTCCACTTTCTTTCTTAGCAAAGGCTTAGGTGCAGAGGTTGGGGCATTAGGGAAACTAAAAATGATGGGGAC
>PVIC010018852.1:15150-31255 GCA_004025085.1 Thryonomys swinderianus
GTTCAGGCTGGCCCTGAGCTCACTATGGTGCCCAGGCAAGCCGCCGCGAACTCAGCAATCCTCCCGTCTCTGCCTCCCGAGTGCTGGGATTACAGGCGTGAGCCACCACGCCCAGCATTATATGTGGTAACCGGGGATCGAACTCAGGTCCTTGCGCTTGCGAGGCAGGCGCCGGAACCACTGAGCTAACCCTCCGGCCTGAACAATAGTATTTTTGATGGGCCATTATCTTAGTTTGTTGGCATTGCTGTAACAAAATATCATAAACTGGGGAGCTTAAAGAACAGAAGATCATTTCTCATTATGCTAGAAGCTAGGAAGTCCAAGATCAATAAGCTAGTAGATTCATTGTGTGGTGAGCACTCACTTCCTTCAGCGATGATCTCCTTACTGTGACCTCATATTCTACTCCCGTGAAGGTAATGACCTAATCACTCAAAGACCCTGCCTCTTGACATAATAACACTGGGGAGTAGGTTTCAACATGTGAGTTTTTTTTTTTTTTGAGACAGGGTCTCTCTTTGTAGTTCAGGCTGGCTCTGAGCTCACTATGTAGCCTAGGCAAGCCTCGAACTCAGCAATCCTCCTGTCTCTGCCTCCCGAGTGCTGGGATTACAGGCGTGAGCCACCACGCCCGGCACTGTGGTATGTGGTGCTGATTGCTGGTTGATTGCTGGTTGGCGTGAATCTCCACGCCCAGCATTGTATGTGGTACCGGCGATCGAACTCAGGACCTTGAGCTTGTGAGGCAGGCGCTGGAACCACTGTGCTAACCCTCCAGCCCTCAACTTGTGAGTTTTGAGACAGAGACAAACTTTCAGTTTGTCTGTCAGTATTGTCATTAAAAAATAATGAGTTCTCAGGCCGGAGATTTAGCTCAGTGGTTCCGGCGCCTGCCTTGCAAGTGCAAGGTCCTGAGTTCGATCCCGGTAATCACATACAATGTTGGGCGTGGTGACTCAAGCCCACCAGCAATCAATGCCACATATCACAGTGCCAGGCGTGGTGGCTCACTCCTGTAATCCCAGCACTCAGGAGGCAGAGGCAGGAGGATTGCTGAATTTGAGGCTTGCCTGGGTTACATAGTGAGCTCAGGACCAGCCTGAACTAAAAAGCGAGACCTTGTCTCAAAAAAAAAAAAAAAAGAGTTCTCCTAGATTGTATGATAGATATTGTGAAACAGAAAATATTCAAAGGGAAAATGTAGGAGTAAATAACAAGGGGAAAAATATGATGTTAAAAAAGAAAACAAAACAGGGCCGGAGGGTTAGCTCAGTGGTTCCGGTGCCTGCCTTGCAAGCGCAAGGACCTGAGTTCAATCCCCGGTAACCACATATAATGCTGGGTGTGGTAGCTCACGCCTGTAATCCCAGCACTCAGGAGGCAGAGACAGGAGGATTGCTGAGTTTGCTGCGGCTTGCCTGGGCACCATAGTGAGCTCAGGGCCAGCCTGAACTACAAAGCGAGACCCTGTCTCAAAAAAAAAAAAAAAAAAAGAAAACAAAACATATGTATATAAAGGGGGTGGGGCCTATAGGGGTGGGCAGAGGAATGGGAAAAAGTAAGAAGTCGTGGCATATTACAGATTCTCAGTGTTGAGTATGATCATGATGTGTATATAAAATGTACCAATAAAGAGTTCAATTTAAAAAAATAAAGGCAAACATAGTAGATCATATACTATGTACAAACGGACATGGAAAAAAGAAGTTCTTAAATTACCATGACATTGTGCTTCCTTTCTTTCTCCTCTCAACTCTCACCAAAGATAAGAACTTCAGCTATTCCCATTTGAAAGTGGAAGCCATTGTCAAGCACATTATACCTGACTTTGTATCATCAGAAGTTTAGGTGTGATTGTCCTGGAAAACACACCCCATGGTGCTAGGGGTATGATGATCTCAGACACAGGAGATGCAAAGGGAGGTATAAGCATGAATGGATCCATTTTTCCCACCATATGTAGGCAATGAAAGCATATGCGCGCACACACACATACGGGGGGGAGAGAGAGAGGGAACTCAGATCAATAAAATATGATTAGTGTGGATCAATTATTTGTTTCTAAAACCTGGAGTCAAATTTCAGATGACAAACCCTTTAGTCATGAATTCTCTTCGAAGAGAAAAAATGTGTATCTTTTCATATATATTGGAAGATTCCTCTCTGAACAGGTAGATTCTTTCTAATCAAAGAAGAGACTTTGAGATTTGGTTATTATGGATTACTTTTCCTGCTGAAGGCCAAACAGTTTATAATTATCTTTTAGCTTCTTAAATATCCTATATAATACAAAGGAGGCAATATGTGAGTCTTTGAGTGGGAACTGTACCTCTTCTTTCTCTCCTAGTTCTTGCTTTTCCAACAAGAGCCAGGCTCCCTGGGGCCTCTGTTTTCTGTTTTGATATAGACAAGGAGGTGCAAACATTAGACAAGGATGGTTTAACCTGTGGGGTACTCAACTGAGGGATATTCTCCATGCAGCTTTTGCATATGTGATGCGGGGGCGTCTCAGCAATTGAGTCCAAGGGGTCCAGATGAAGCATCTGTCCATACCTGGTAGAAGAAAATAATGAAACTCTTTGTATGCAAACCAGCAACAGGATAGAACTATGGCAAGAAACATGTATGTACAAAAGATTTGTAGAAAGTGTGACAATTCATTCTGCCCTGAATGTCGGGGGGATCCGACCTTGGCCATGTCTTGCTCTATCTGGTGTTCTCTATGCTGGACCTGACCCTCTGCTGCATGGAGTCCTATCTGCAAGTCTTCCTTTCCCATCTTAGCTCTGCTACTTGATCTTGCACCACAAGAGCCTCCCCGGAGAACAGGCTGGTTTTGCTTGCAGCTGCTCCCCGTCTGTCTGCTCTGCCTTTGCCTTCCCTCTCTCTTTGTTCTTCATTGGTCAGCCTTGTTTATGGCACAAGGACAGGAAGAAGACATTCTTCCCGTTCTTCAGTCATTGTCACTAATTGAAATGGGAAACAAGACAAGGCTCCAGAAGAAAAGCTTATTATGGGCTTCCTTGTTGGAAGAAAATGAATCACCTAAGCAGATAGGTTTCCATGATCTCAGGGAAACCTCACTCTTTATTCTATACAACCCCGTCTAATTGTTCAAGAAATGTTCATCTGCTTCATAATGAAACAGCCATAATGGAAGTGTTGTGAAATCACTGAAAAGTTTATTCAAGGCTCAGATCCTGAAAGCCCAGTCATAATGCACAGGCTTCAGGGGAGTTAATAGAATTGGCTCTCTTTGAAATTGCATGGATAACAAATTTCCCTAACACGTATCCTTTTAAATATGCTGTTGATGAGAGTCTGAATTGGCATTTGGCAGATGCTAAGCTTTAACAAAAGAGGTGAATTCCCAGTTCTGCTGTTAGTCACTCCTCTTGTTGCTGTGTCATCAAGGCCCCTCCTATTCTACAACTGAATGGGGCTGAGAAACTCTTATGCTTCCCGTGAGACAAAGTCTGGTAAACAGGAAGAATACGATCCCATGAAATGGAAGGAAAACATCTAGGAAGAATAGATGGGTAAAACAAAGTATAAAAGACAAACTCTTCTGCAGTGAAATTGTTTCCAATAAATTACGTCAGGACAGAAGACGTAGAATCAACTGAGGAAAAGCAAACCCAAAATCAATATGGAAGACATCTGCATTCCCATACACTACATGGATCTTGATGAGTATAAAGCAGTTTGGGAAACATTCCTATTCTCAAGGGGTGTGGTTAGATTCATTAGTTTAACCACTCACTGAGAAAACATGTAAATAATCTCAGTCCTGTAGTCACTGAAAATGATCATTTTAAATATAACATCAGAGGAAATCACTGTGAGTTGAGGCAAGAGCAGAAAAAGAAGAAAGCCATTTGGATTGGAGACTTGGGAAAGTGATTTGAAGACCGCTGTTCCTACTCTACACACATTCTGTCTCTGATACCAGCGTCACTCAGCCCTGCCTTTCTAGAAACTTCTAAGTTGGATTGTTGGGCAGAAAATATGAAGATGAGTCTTTGTTAATTTTAATGTTCCCAAGTGCCATATTCTGTACAGGTAGCCACTTGTATCTTATTTTCTGTTTGTGGACTACATCAGAAGAAATGTATGGTGGCTAAAAATGACTGCATATTCTTCACACTCTTCTCATTGTATTGTGAGGTTCCCGGCAGACTCTGTGATGGCTTTGATCAACGGGGTATGGAAGAAGTGATGCTCTTCAAGTTTCCAGACCCAAAGTAAGAAAGTGTTTTTTGCCATTCTCTGTCTTTGGGAGCATTCTCTTTAGGGGCTCTGAGCAACCATGCTGGAGAGTTGCAGTTAGGTGTCTCAGTTTCTGTTGAACCCAGCATCCTAACCATTCCTTCCTAGGCACAGAGCAGTAAGTGAAGCCTTCTTGACCTCTCCAGACTTGTCCAAATGTCAGCACATTGCCTCAGCTGATACCACATGAAGCTGATGAATCATCCAAATGAGCCCAGCCAGTTCTGTTTCTCAAAACTATGAAGTACAATAGACAGTTTCTGCTCCTAAAAATTGGGGTTATTTATTATAAAGTAGAAACAAATAAAAAATACAGATCATAGTGCTTCTTCTTTACCTCCTTGTTGTAAAATTTGTTGATTTTCTTCCTCCACTGGTGCTAGGCATTCACTGAAGTCACTCATGACATGGGACGTTTTGGGTATGGTGACACATACTATACCTAGACAATTATATAACTAAATACCTTGTTTGAAGCAAACAAAAAAGAATCATTTTTTCTTTTAGAGACACATTCTTGAGCTGGAGAGAATTTGCCCTCAAAATGGTCCATGTGTATGAGTGTGTGTGTGTGTGTGTGTGTGCATGTGTGTGTGTGCTTCTTGCTTGTGGAAGAAATATGTTTCATTACCAGATTTCATTTTCTGTTTGTGATGGAGCCTTTCTCTCTTTCTCTTTTCTTTCAGCAGAGACTGTAGAAACCATTTCGAGGCAAAGTCCTACTGCTTTGTTTTTCCTTCCTTGTTTTGTTGGTGCCTTCCCTGGAGCATTCAGTGCTGGCGTTCCTTGCAGTGGCCAGCATTGTTCCTCCATCCTGGGCCTGGTACAATGCTTGGAACGTCAGTTAGAAATGAAGCTTCTATTATCTGTGATCTGCCTCACCCTCTAAGCCGGTCCATCCCTACACTAAGGCTCAGCCAAGCATGAAGAAAACTAATTGTCCCTACTCTCTGCTCTGCTGCACACCAAACCCCACTTGTACCTCCTTCAGGTCCCCAACCATCAGAGAAAACCTTGCCTAAGCAGATGTACAGTGGGCCATGTTCCTAGGTCCCACTCTGTCCTGTATGTGAGACTTGTGCAGTCTATGACTCAAGTTGAGCTGTCCTGGGTCCTCTCCTGGAGCTGCCAGTACTGGGGAAAGATTGCAGGGAGAGTAAGGAAGCTAATGCCTGCATTTCCCTGCAGTCACAGTGGGCACAGGAAAGGAAACAAGATTAATTTGCCTGATGAATTATACATCACCTCTGCATGCCGCCCTCCAAGCTCCAAAGCTTTATTATTTGCATTGCCTTGAATCCAACCACTTCTGCCCTTCTTGCCTTGAAAGCTGTTGTCCAACAAGAATCAGTGAAGCCTTTGGTGTTCAATTGTTATGACCGTCTAACAGACTGTTTCTGGGAAGTTGATGGGATTAATGAAATGTGAGTTGTGTTAATTAAAAACAAAAACATACACATGTAGCTTGAGTGATTCATCAATAATAGCTCAAGATTTATGATGTGAGGCGAAGTTGAGCTGTCTTTATAGTCTAGGGGAAAAAAGTAAATATGGAAGTGGCAATTACTTTGTTAGTTGTGTTTTAATTTGAAACTGCATGAAAGAAATGATACTATAATAAAGGAAGAAGCAAAAAGGATGCTATGGCAGGGAGATGAACTGGGTGCTTTTACAGCCTGTAGATTACAGATTTAATCTCCAGTTCATCTCTGATTTGTTCATACTTTAGGAAGGGCCTTTTGTCAACTCTTTCTAGGAAGTTAGTGGCAGTTGGGCCTTTTGGGAAGGGTCCTCACAGGTTCTAGAATAGCAGATCACAAGGAGAAATGCTAACAGTCAGAGTAAAATAAAGGTAATATTTCCTGCAAGAAGTCAGGCTTGAAGAACTGAGTAGGGGCTTATTCTTTTTGTTTGTTTTGTTTTTTTGATCAAAGTTTGGCCTGAGGATCAAATCTAATGATGAAAACAAATTCAGTTAATGAAATAAGAATATGATTTTTAAAAGTTGGAGAACAGCTTTACTGAGACAATTCACATTTCCTACAATCCACAGTATAAAATATGCCAGTTAGTGGTTTTTAGCACATCGACAGAGAGGTACAGCCATCTCTGCAACACAATTTTAGAACATTTTCATCACCCCTGCAGGAAATTGTGCTTTTTAGCTATGATCCCAAATCTTCCTATTCCCCCAAGCCAAAGAAATCATGATTTAACTTTCTGTGTATTTGCAAGTTTTGAACACTACATATAAATGGAATCCTGGAATATGTGACCCTTTGTGCCTAGCTTTTTTTTTTTTTTTTTTACTTAGTACAAGTTTTTCAAGATTCTTCCATCAGCAGTACTTCTTACCATTTTATGAAAAGGGTATATTTCATTATTTAAATCTTATTTCATTGATTGATGGAGCAATATGATGCTTTTGTGACCTTTTGGGGTTTTTATGTGCTCTGTCTTTTTTTTTTAGAAGAATCTGATATCTAGTTGAGAAGAAAGATTTTGGATGCATTGGACTAGAAGAAGATCATTGTAAAAACCAAGGCAGAAAGAAGTTTTAAATTCTTTCAAATTGGGAATACAACAAATACTGAGATCTTACTATGTTTCTTACAGTGTACAGAACTTGCATAAAATTAATTTTTAATTAAGAAATAAAACTTAATAATATTTTGAATAAAATTAATTACTTTTAATTAGTCTTCTCAAAACAGATAGGATCCTATTTCACAAACATATATTGACCATTTATTCTGTTTGAGTCACTGACCTTAAGGACTTAAAAATCTAATGAAAAACTAACAATCACTGATGATTCATGAAAACAAATGACAATCATAGTAAATACAACCCCAGGGCACAAAAAATTAATCAGTTTTGATGGTCAGGTTAAGAGTCAGGTTAACTGTAAGGGTAAATTAGCTGGGTACCAGAAGCCTGACTGGAGGCAAGCCTGTTTCAGTTTCACCAACTACAGGAGTTTCAAATCAACATCTCAACAATGTTCTTTTCCTGAGAAGAGGCAGCCTCAAGGCCACTCTGTGCCCCCAGCAGACTGAAGAGTCTCTCAAGTTAGGCAGTTGGAAGGTTCTATTTCTTTACTTGTATATCACATGGGGGCACTGGACTTAACATTCTGGGACTTCTCTGAAGAAGAAGAGTAGAATGGAAAGACTCCAGCTTCTGCCTCTTGATCCTGATTTCATTGTCTTGTCAAAGACACTAGCTGTGTAGTTTTTGGCAGGATATCTTATCCCATCCAAAAGATGTTTCCTTCATTGAAAGTTAAAAGAATACAACTTACCCATAGACATAGTATAACATGGACAGACATATGGAAGTGGAATGAAGTAATGATCACAAAATGCCTTCAATTAGAAGGCAATGAATGAATGGCAGTTATCTAAGGGTCTACCAATGCTAGCAATGTCCAGTGTGATAAAAGTATGATGCATCTGTGACTCATACTCATGAGGCAACAGATGATTTACTGAACATTTACACTGTACTGCACAGTGTGAGAAAACAACAACAAAAATAGTGGCCTTGCCTGTTCTGGCAATGTAAAGAATTGCCCATTCTGGCCTTTGGTGGGGGGGGGGGGAATGGTAGCCAATATAAGGTACTGGGTCCTCATCTAGAAGTGGCGACTGACACCTGCTACTCCCAGTAGCCAGTGGCTTGCCTTTTCCCCAGGTTCTTAGTACATTCTCCTTTGGCTTTGAGTTGCTAGGTTAAGAGTCTTATCTTCCTCATTGGATGGTGATGTCCTTGAGGATGGAGCCATATTCTTTCATGTTTGAAGTCTGAGTCTTAACAGGGAGTTCCCTCTGAAACCACAGTGTTTCTTTGATTATCTTTCCTTTTTCTTACTCTTTAGAGTTATTTGTGGTTTTATAGTTTGAATTTCATTTTTAAACCCTCTGGAACCATGTTTCCTTTCAAGGCACAGCTCTACAGTCACGAGTGTATTTCATCAGATATGCAGGTGTTTAGTTTCATAAAGCTTAGGGCACTGGTTCAGTTTATGGGTGGCATGAAAGATGGGACACTACCTCACCATTGGTGATTTAATTCTCTTAGTTTGATTCTCATGGAGATTCTATTCATTGTTTCCTCTGCCTTTAGAACTTAGTAGTTGTCAGAAAGGTAAGTGCAAAGTTTTTTCTTTAGTAGAACAGGTCTTCTCATTGGTTCTTGTGTGGGAGACAGCTTCTGCCCAGACAGCTGCCTTAGCCAGCAGCTAAGCCACCCAGACTCGATAGGCCAGGCCAACACTCAGTTCCCTGTAGAAAGTGAGAGATTAGTTGAACAAAGAAATCCCAACTTCAGCCTGGGTTAAGCAGATGGCTTTCTGGGTATATTAGTGTGTCCAAGAAGATGATGTATTGAAAGTGGCCTGCAGTGACTCAAAGGAGCAACAGTGGATTCATATCTCAGGAAAGACAAGAGCTAGTGTAAGTCCTTCAGTAGTAGAATCAATCTGTGAATGGGCCCGCTAGTTCTACTGTAAGTTCACTCTACTCCAATACTCCAGCTGCTAAGATTATAAAACTGCTTAAGTTTTAATTTCTGAATAGGGATCATTTGGTCCTATTTAGGTTGGGATCTAGGCTTCAACAATCCCTCTCACAAAGCGCAGATGCCACCCTTTGTTTGGAGACATTTACAGGGAGGGGGATTTGTTGTGACACAGGCTGTTGCTCTAGTTAGTGTCTACTGACAGTGCTTACTCTCTTTTTCCAAGGTGATCAGCAAGAAGCAGTCAGGAAAAACTACCCACATCTCTGTGCGTCCGCCACTCTTTCATGTAGTGAAAGTTGCAAGATCAAAAGGGAAAAAAATCACCAACCTGTAATTTTCTAGTATTTACAATGCTATCTTCTTTTACATGCTTACCTAGCATTTTAAGTTCTGTTATTTAACGGGCTAGAAATTCATGAGGCCAAATATTTATAGCAATACGCAAATTTTATGGACCTAAACCATGCAGCTGGGAATAGGCATTTTCTTAAAAACATAGTGGAAACCTCAAGGAAGAGACGCTAAATCAAAATCCCATGTGTATTCTTCTCCAACAAAAGAATTCAGGAAGAAGTCTGGATGAAAGTTCTGTGGAATCAGTGACATAAATGGATGTTTGTTTACATTTCTTCATTTATAATATTGTGAGTACTTACTCCATTTAAGACACTATGCCAAGCATGTGAGATGTCAGTGTGATCTAGATAGACATGAAGCACAAGTAAACTACCACTAACAAATCATTGGGCTGCAATGGAGGTGTAGGGGGTTACATAGACGTGTATAGCAAGATGAGTTCATATTGCTGAGGGAAGATTGTTCAAAGAAGGATGAGACCTAAGAAATGATTCAAGAAGCCATGTGAAAAGTAGGGACAAAGTGTGTTGGGCAGAAGGAACTACATGTGCAAAGGCTCTGAAGTAGAAAAGAGCACAGAGTACCCAAGGAGCTTATTAGTCTAGTTTCTGAAGTAAAGACAAAGAAGAGACAAGACAAGGCAAGAGCCACCCCAGGAACATCTTGAGTTGGAGCCTGATCCCAGGGGCATCTGGAAATCAATGAACGCTTTAAATAGGGGATGAAGCAAGGGGTAGGATGGGGCTGGATAGCCACTGGAGACTAGTTTTATAAGATCCTAGTACAAGAAGGGTCCAGTAGACCTAAGTGACTTTTTCTGAGAGCTATGATTGACTCCATGAGACCTAAAGAGTGTTTTCTTGGAGAGCCAAGATAGGCTTTTGGAAATCTTAGGCAGGGAGGGTAAGGACAAGGAAAGGCCAATGTAAGGGCTAAAGACATGCCTTACAGCAACCATAAGACTTCTGCATTGACAATGGACAGATAAAAAATTTTCAGTCTGTGAAATATTTTCTAGGCCTAAACACTGTTGTCCTTGAGCTCCTAGTTTCATTCATGGCCACAGGCACCTAACACTGATATCTCCTGCCTAGGCTCAGAATCTTGTGCTACTTTGTAGCAGCCATTCTGTACCACTGGGAGAGGCTCGGCAGCACCTTTGTGCCTCCTTCCTGAGATAATGATAATGATGATGATGATGATGATTTTGTTTGCTTATACCAAAGAGTGATTTCCCAATTCAATCCATTAATTCATCTCTCCAAAGGCAGTTATTCTTTGTTTGAAATGGCCAGATTAACTATTTATCTCTCATTCAATATTTACTTAGCATGCATGTGTAAAGCTCCATACAAGATTTTGAGGGGTCAGAAAATGAGCCCCTTAGAAGTCAAGATTTGAATCAAGTCACATACAAATACTGACTTCTAAGAAACTTGCAGTCATGTATGGCAAAATATGTGATTCCATGTATACAGTCTGAAGATCCATCACGTGTCAGCATCTGTCCCAAGTTCTTAAGACACAGCAATAAATGGCCACCTTCAGGGGCTCATAGAAAAGCATAGAGGTTGCACCAACCTGCTGAATATTTGCTTTTGAGAGAGAGAGGCAGATAGAAAGGGAGGGAGGGGGCAGAGAGGTAGGAAGAGAATGGGAGAGAGAGCTGCTTTTGCCAATACAAATACATCATTCATGTACAGTGTGGAAGCTGAGCTTTCAGAGCTTGGATGCCAGGGGTTGTGAGGAATGAGAAGCTCCTGAATATGACAGTGGGGAGGAATTTGGATGCTAGTTTTCTGGGAAGTATGAACTGAAGGTGTGGTGACAAAGGAGGGCAGGAACAGGGTCAGGAAAACATTTAGTGTGAAAGTAACACCTAGAAGGAAACACCGAACTTGTTAGTGTTACCTCTAAGAAGTGGGGTGAGGGGTGAGGGTGCAGTGGTTGCACACTGTAACCAAAAGAGAGACTTCAAATCCTTCACAAAGGAACTTCCATCCACCCTACTGTAGGGGGGCTGTCATAAGATAGGAGCAAACTTGATGTGAAGTCTATTCATTTTTCCAAGGAATCCCAGACTCATCTTCTCTAAAAGATATGTATAGATTTCCTAATCACCTATTTATCTAAAGCTAAAGGCCTAAGGAAATAGTCTTGTGGAAACTGCAACTATAACATAATTTTAAACACAAGTGCTGCCTAGAAGATCTATAACGTACTAAATGACCCTGGAGAAGATATTCTTTACATAATTGCAATTGCCTCTGTGTTCCTTTCTCCATATCTTCATATCCTTACAGAATGGCAATCTCATTGGCAGAAAGTGGTGGCTCATACACTTAATCCAAGCATGTGAGAGGCAGAGGCACAAGGATTACCCAGAGTTCAGGGTCAGCCTGGGTTACACACTGAAGTCAAGGCCAGCCTGAATTGCAGAGTGAGACAATGTCTAAAAAAGCTCCCTCTCTCACTCTAACCATGAGATTCCTCTCTGAAAACCCATCATGGTCACCCTGGCAGCATACCCTAATCTAAATGAATCTAGTCTTATATACATTCCTTGTCTCTTGGTAAAATTCTTCTTACTGCCTATGTCACTGGCCCTCAGTATGTTGCCTTCTTCTATGGCAGGGACTAAATGTAGATGTGAAAAGTTTTCAAGCTTTACCTATACTGTTTCAGTTTCTTTCTTTCCTTTTTCCTTTTTTTTTTTTGTACCAAGAATCAAACTTAGGACTTTGTGCTTGCCAGGCAGGCATGGTGCCACTGAGCTACATCTCTAGCCCAGTGTTCTAGTTTCTTAGAAGGAGAATATGTGCATGCATTATTGAGGAGGTGAGAAATCTACAGTGTGAAGTAGATACAAGTCTGTGGTACAGACAGATTGAAATGGGGCTTATAGGACACATGGGTGAGACAGCCCTTCTGGGTGGGGAGGTAAAGAATAAGCTTCCGGAATGAGTGAGCCCTTGGTGGAAGAGGAGACCTGGCAGAGATGGAGTAGGTCAAGGAGAAGGAAGAGGAAAGTGGAAGGTGGGTAAGGAAAAGAGTAAGAGTTTGCCTGAAGTGTGAGAAGAGAAGAAGGGTGGCCAAGAAAGGAAGTTGGACTAGGTTCTGGCCACCAGGATGAGGTGTTGTGACACTGGAGGTCTGAAGCAAATGAGGTGTTCAGTGGGGTTGATACCAAACAAAGGGCAAAACAGAAATGGGAGTGCAGATGCCACTGCAGTGGCCAGGGGCTGTGACAGGCCAGCACCGGGACAGAGGCTGCAGATGGGACACAGGGACATAGTGTCCTGTGGATGCTGAAGCCTAGGGAACATGTGTCATCTTAGCACATCGCAAAATTCAAGCCTAAAACACCTACTCAGATTCAGAAAGGGTCTTTTCTCTGACCTTAAACACCGAGGAGGCTAGGCAAACTCAGAAGAATGAAGCACTCTTTAAATTGCCACTCTCAATTCATTTTGTAGAAAAATTCTTTATTAATTTAAATACCTTGGCTTTCTGCAAACACTGAGAAGAGATTATAATATTCCAGTGGGACTTCTTTTGCTTAACATGAAAATAAACCTGACAGAAGGATTACAAAACTAAACATGGAACATTACAAGAAGAACTAATTACCTCCCATTCTTTCTCCTCACTCACTAAAACAAGTATTTATACAAACAAAACAGCAGAGAGGAGGAGGAAGCAGCACCAAAGGGTGTGTGGCTCTGCTAATCCCTCCTGCTTTGATAAATCAGAAACAGGATCATTTGACATCTGAGAGGTGGGAAGTGCCTTTCAAGGACTGCTTTGCATTGAGTTACCCAAAGTAACTGCTTCCCTTTTTGAATCACATAGCTTTATGTTGAACATGTAATTTTTCCTCTGTGAATCTGTCTGAGAACCTTTTCTTCCTGGCACAGGTAATTCCTTCTTTTGAGCTTGAATTCCTGCTCCCTGCAGAGCAGCCAGGCAGAGACTGCTGTCTCCATAACTAAACTCAGCAGCCCAGCAGTCAGGGTGCCCTCTCTGACTAGCTCAGCACCTTTGTCTGAGAGACTTCCATGAATGAGAAGGAGATTTGGGCCAGAAGGGAGAGGCAGACTGAGGAAGAGGGAAAGAAGGAAAGAAAGGTGTCAGGGAGACATTTGGCTATTGAGATCCATACTCTGGGATTTGAATAAAGCTGTCCAACCAAACAGAAATTACTCTGTTTAGCCTGTCTCTGATAAAGATTCAATACTCAAAAAATGTTCTATACTATCTCTGATTGACATTTAGAGTTTAGTGCCCAGTTGAGCGCTATCCTTCACTCTGGCTTCTATCCGGTGGTTCTCTTTGCCATCCCTGGGAAGACACTGATGTAGCATGATGGAGAATTTTGTACTAAAAACTCAGAGGCCTGAAGGTGCAGCATGAAACGAAGGCAATGCGGTTTCCTAAATAATCGACCTGACATATTGGCTGCATGCATAAGGAGTGGCAGAACACTGGCTGCTCTGATATTACCATCTTCTCTATCCCCCCCCCCCCCCCGCTCCTCACTCCACACCCTGTGCTCTTAGTCTCATTGCCACCAGCGCTGACAGCATGAGAGGATCCTTGGGTCCTGAGGCTGCTGTGGTGATCACAGGGAGTTCCCAGTCCTCCTATGCATTTTTTAAAAACAATTGCTGGGGCTGAAATTCTGCACAGCTTGGGAGTGTCAGTCTCCAGCTCAGCCTTTGTAGTCCTAAAGTACTTTCTTCTCAGAACTGTGCATTAGTCAACCTGGCCTTATCACTGAAAAGAGAAAGAGTTTCAAACAAATTCCTTTGTTTCCACAAAAGGTTTTTCTTCATTTTTATTCTTGACTGCACTATTATTTGCCTACATTGTACAGAGTGACTTGCTAGTGTATTTCCTAAGTTTATGTTTATCTATTTAACTATTAAAATGTCTCTCAAAAACATATTACTAGAATAAACAGTTAAAACAATCAAATAAAAAAAAACAAAGCCAAAACAAAACACACACAAAAACAAAGCAAAAATAATCAAAACAGAAAAATATTCCTGGAAGAATCCAATTTCACCCAAAGTAATTGATTTATAAAATGGTCGTCTTAAGGAACCAAATTCTAAAATCCTTTGGTTCCTCAAAATGGGCAACCTCACTTATGGAATTAAGTGTTCATTGATTGACTGAGTGGTTCCAACAGTGACAGCCCTGAGCTGGTTTTGGGACTAAAAAGTGCAGACTTACTGAAAGATCAGGAATTTGGGGCCTAAGTTTGATTGTTACAGCTACAACACTTCAGTAGCAGTGATCAGAATGATCAACAGCACTGTAGGTCTGGGGTGGCTGAGGGTGGAGCCGGGGGTTTGGGGAAGTTGAGGAGTCTGGTCTCTAATAGACAGGACAATATCATCACTGATGTTGTTTACAATTGCAGGTGTATAGCAAGAGTGAAAGGTAGGTTAGAGTTTAATCAGCTTATTATTGATTTTTGAAATAATTTTTAAATTTTAGCATAGTTTTACAAAATAGTTACAGTATTCTTCAAAAACGTCCCCTCTTGGGCTGGAGATTTAGCTCAGTGGTTCCAGCGCCTGCCTTGCAAGCACAAGGTCCTGAGTTCAATCCCGGTAACCACATACAATGCTGGACGTGGTGACTCACGCCCACCAGCAATCAACACCACATATCACAGTGCCGGGCGTGGTGGCTCACGCCTATAATCCTAGCACTCAGGAGGCAGAGTTCGAGGCTTGCCTGGGCTACATAGTGAGCTCAGGGCCAGCCTGAACTGCAAAGCAAGTTCCTGTCTCAAAAAAAAAAAAAAGTTCCCTCTTTGTTAATACCTCATATGAGTACATATTGTAATGCTAACCCTAACTGGGTACAAATATTGATACACTGTTATCAACTTAAGTCAGATTTCCTTGTTTTTCCCTAATGCCTTTTTCTGTCTTAGAATCCCATCCAGGATACCAGTTTACAGCAGTTGCTATGTCCTCAGGTTCCTCAGTTTCTAAGGCTTTTTTTATTCTGTAGCCTTGAATATTCTGAAGAGTATTTACTCGGACACTTACTCATCAGTGGGTTAATCCATAGAAGAGTTCACAGCTGAATATGCTGTTAGGAGATGGGGCTTTGTTGGAGGGAGTTGATTACTGGAGGTGTGACCTGGCAGGGTGTATTCTTATTCCCAGATCTGCCCTTTGCTCTTTGCTTCCTGGCTGTGATCACTTGAGCACCTTTCCTCCCCATTCCTTTCAACCATGCTGTTTTGCCTTGAAATCAGCTAAATATGGACTGAACCCTCTTTAATCATAAACCAAATGCACCTTTCCTTCTTTAAATTGCAAGTATCAGGAATTCTGTACTAGTGACAGGAACACTGACTAATACAGATGCATAAAGATCATAGAAACTGGTGATGTAACTTAAACACATCATTCCCCTGCTTAAATTATCTCTATGACTCTCTTACCTGTAAATAAAAACCAAGGCTTTGAGCAGAGTTCACAGCAACCTGCCTGATTTTTCTGGGTTTATTTCCACTCATATGACAAAAATGTGTAGCCATTCTTCTATACTTTAGTTGTTTAGTGCACTGCCTGTTCTGATTTAGCTGCTCATTTGTTGACTACCTCTTACTAACACACACCTCCAGTCTGGTGTTATTAAAGTATAGTGCTACAGTATGTTTATGTCTTAATTCCTGGAGAAGCAGACAGTCAGTACTCATTTTAGAAGTCTCAGTGGGAACAGTGACTATGGCAGGTCTTGGTTTATAGCAGATGCTGAAAAAGTGTTTTTGAATGAATGGATGAGTAGCTGGAAACTTCAACTCTATATGTGGGTGTTGCAGGTGTTAGAAATAGTGCGTTGGGATCCCAGCACTCAGGATGCAGAGACAGGAGGATTGCTGAGTTCAAGGCTTGCCTGGGCTACATAGTGAGCTCAGAGCCAG